>PVKA01036201.1:0-22000 GCA_004027165.1 Ctenomys sociabilis
ATACACATATATATGTGTAGTAAGAATGAAATCTACATATATAAATACTACCTATATAATACTACATATATGTGTATGCTACATATGTATATATACTACATACATATATTTTTGCTTTTAATCAACGTAATGATGAATCTCTTATAAATTATTATAAACATTATAATATTATATAATGATGAATCTCTTAAAATTATTATAAACAAAAGGGACATTTATAATGACCATCTACCAACTAGGAAGTTGGAAGAGGAAAAAGTTACTAGGGAACTTGAAATTCTGGTTAAGATTACAGATGAGAGATCTTTGCATAAGATGCAGGTTCTAAAGGCCTGGCAAGCTTAGTGAAAGAAGAGAAGCAGTGCGTAGAGGGATGGTTCTTGGAAATTGAAAAACTCACGATCCACCATAGAGAAGAATAGGTTCTATATTGCCAGATATTATTTTTGAAAGGACACCTGAACACTGTAGAAGTGCTGCACTGGATCAGATACAGCTTGTGAGTCTTCCGTCCATAGAAACCATCACTGGTGGCCTCCCTTGCAGGGAAGTTCAAGGCATTACTCCTCCACACACTTAATTCTTATTAAAATAAAAACCTTGTTTCTACTTCAGCTATTTACATTTTAACAATGCATGCTGTATGTTTTGATATTAAGAGCAAAGTTGTTTCTAACACCACAGTTTCCATGTATTATAGTATTGTAAATATATTATATAAAATTGTATATTGTAAATATATACAATACTATAATACATATATTATAGTATAACACATATAGTATTATAAATATACATACAATACTATAATACATGAAAACTATAGTTATAGTAAACAACCAGCTAATGTTGAAAATTAGGTGTCTTTTAAAAATGATGCACTTCATTTTCTTTTCAGGTGATGCTGGAGTGTTTTACTAGGGTCATTGCATACCTATCCTCCTCCATGATGTTTTTTGCTTCATTGAACTGTCAAGCATATCATCCCTAAGTCTGACACAAGGTGGTTCATACCTGTAACATTAAAATTCTGGGAGGCTGAAGCAGGAGGATTATAAATTCTAACCCATTTGGCAAACTTGGCAACTTGAGTCTGCTTCAAAATTTAAAATTAACTGAAAAAACAATTCAAAAGGGCTACAGATGTAGTTCATTATAAAGGTCCTGGCTTAAATCCCCAGTACAAAAAAAAAATCAAAATCTCAAGAAAGGACAATCTATGTGCTTAAAAAAATGATAAAAACATAATTTACAATGGTATTTTACATCTTCATTTCCCTAGATAGGAAGAAGAGTGTTCTTTGCTTAGAGAGGACCAACAAATCCGCTTTCTGTCTGCTTGACTGTTCACTTGAATCCTCATTGTCTTAGTTACTCTTCTGTCCTTGCTGGGACTAATACCCAATATCCAAAATGAAGGAAGGAAAGGCTTATTTAGCTCACAGTGACTGTGGGTTTCAGTCCATATTCAGCTGGCTCCAAGGCAGAGGGGCGCACAGCAGAGAGCAGCAGTTCATGGTGGTGGCAGAGGGCAAGAGCCAAAAGGGAAGGCAGCAGCAGCCGAGCAGCGGAGCAGCCCTGAGCAGCCGGCTTCTCTACCCATCTTACACTGAAATGCAAATGACCTGCCCCAGGGCAGGTGTAGCACCCACACCCACAGTATTCAAGTACAAAACTCCAGAAGCCCCTGGAGGACTGCATGAGGATTACTGGTGGTGGTGGTGGATGGGACAACTATACACAAACCATGGCACTCATATACAGTCTTCTGGTTAAAAAGTTAGTTTGAATTATTTGTACAGGTGAGCTATATTCTTACATGCTTCATCCAATTTGAATATAGTACACAAAGTAACACGGGTAGGAAACAATTGTAGTGTTTTTTGGAAAGAGATACCAATAGCAAAAAAAAATAGAATAGAAACATTCATTAACCTCAGAAATATCTAGCTTTTATCATACTTATAAATTAATGCCCAAAATTTTAGCATTTTTTTTCTGGGCCTGAGATTCCTTCCTTTGAAACTTCAATTATCAACTATCTTTCATACCAAGACATAAATGACAGCAGGTATTTCTCAAGGTACATTATTCTAAATTTGGGCAGAAAGATAATTCTACACCTTTTGTAAGAGATCCAAATTTGTATAGACTCAAATGAGACTCTATGGTCCTGCTGTCACATTCTAATGAGGTCAAAGGACAGGAGTTCTTTTACAGTCTACTGTCAAAAACTATGGACTTAAGTTTTTTTTTTTTTTTTTTTTTTTTTCTCTATAAATGGAATGATGGTACTTACTTTCCTCACAGAGAGATTTGTGCAGATCAAATGAGTTAATGTGTGTGGAAATACTTTGCAAACATAGTTCCTTCATAAATGTGAGATAATCTTGCTGTTGAATACTGGCATAGGAAAGGCATGGGAAAGACTGTGGAAAGGATGAGGGGAAACTTAGTTGCTGACAACCTTCCTCTGAACTCAGCAAGAGAGATTTAGTGCATGATTAAGCATAAAAGTTACGTGAGAAAAGCCCAACCTAGGCCAGATACCAAAGATGGGCACTGAAAAAACTCAGATGAGCCCACATTCACATATTTTTATATATGGTCTCCCCAGTAATTGCAAGTTAGTTAAATATCCCAAGATTGACTCACGCGTCAAGCTTTTCATTCAGTCTTCTATAAGAAGTTTCTGTGAATTTACCCAAATGACACATTTTTTTAGCCCTACCTCAAGCAAATCTGTAGAGTGTAAACCTGGATATGACTGGGATTACAAACACTGGGTCTTTCAGAAGATAGGAATTAAAATGAAATGCAAGCATTTTGTGAAACCCATGAATACACTCACTCAGCCAAGGTATACTCCTCACCGATCATCCCAGAATTTCCCTGGGATGATTAAGCACAGTTTACATTAAGGAGTAAAGACAATCAGTGGTCATCTGTTCATTATGTACTGAGTCCAGTAGGCCTCTTAAGTTATATGGTTTTCTTTTGCTCTTTTTTTGTATTTTAGGGAAGGGTCTACAGGGTGTTCAGGGTCTCACTACTAGATAGGACTCCTAGAGATCTGCCTGTTTACAGTCTCCCAAGTGCTGGAATTATAGTCGCACACCACCATGCCCAGTCTCAATTGTCATCTAAGCCCGCCCCAGGGAGGGGCCAGCATGCAGGCCTGGGGATGGAACCCTGGCCCTTGTGCCTGCTTGCAGCCACTTTGATCCACTGAGATATTTGGCCAGCCCTTTAGATGGTTTTCAAAACACTGCAGCATTGAGAATTTACCAATCCTTCATGCATCTTGCCCAAGGTCAACAACTGGAAATTTTTCTATCAAAAATGAATTCTCAGTTGATTTGAAGACTTGCCAAAAGAGAAATGGTGGCAGATTCAGAACTGTGCTCCTCTAACTACTAAGTGAAATACCATCATGTTTTACCATCATGTTCTAAGGAGGGATTTATGTGTTTTCCTTTAGCTTTCATGTGTTTGGGAATTTATTGAAACAAAAGATTAGGAAGTTGTCCATGGATTTGAAGGTGATCTCTGCCATTTAAGCAAGGATTTTATAGGATATAGCATAGTATTGTATGAAGTTTTTACTTAACAAAGGTGTTAGAATAAGAGAGGGAAATTGCTATATTTTTTCTTGTTTTTTTATCATGGTATCTTTGTTTATATACGTAGATAAAGAAGCTTATAAACTATTTCTCAACAATTTGTATCTATGAACACTCTGTTTATTATTATATAACAAGTTTTCAAATCAAAATATCTGTATTTAGAGCTTTAGACAAGTCATTTAATCTCTCTTCACTTTGTTTTCTTACTGATATGAGAAAAATATATTATGTAATTTTCAGTCTTTTTTAAAGAATCAAATAACACCCACATAAATTTCTTAAAATAATATCCATAAAAAATTATTATACCTTTTTCAATCTTAATATATGCCATGGAACTGCTCTATTTTCAAAGGTTGATAAAGCTTTATCCAGTAGGAATGTTTGGAATCCTCTCAGTCAAAAATGTTTTGTCATTTAAAATCTAAATGCTTATCTATGTCCATATAAAGGGACATTTTCTTACTCTGAAGGAGTTTTATTGCTTTGTAAAAATAAAAATATAGCCTTAAGCACTGGGGAGATTGCTCACTGGACTAAGCATCTGCAGGGGCCAGGGTTTGATTCCAGGCACTGCATGCTACACTGGCCCTGCCCCTACGTGTACTGAACTAGTGACCAAGTCCTGACGTAGTGGCATATACCTATAACCCCAGCGCTGGGGATGCTGAAAACAGGAGGATCACTTATGAATCTGAGCTGCATAGTGAGGCCCTGCACAAAATACAAACAAAACAAAACTAAAAAAAAAAAAAGTAGTCTTCGGTAACATCGAATGATTCCAAGTCCAAATCTACGACACAAACTAGCTCATGTCTACTTGTGCAACGTAAACTGTTTATGTTGTATTAAAATGTCAATTTAGAAATGCCATAGTCTTTGAGCAGCAAGTAATTATCTGGAAAAAACACATTTTATCAGTACCTGTGCCTGGTATCAGGCAGCAAATCTTCAGTCACTGGCGCAGGATCCCATGTTTCCTTACAAATTGTGCTGCTGAGCAGTAGTGCACCTTAACACTTTCAAATAAGATCTTGACACCTGTGTCATTTGGAGGCTCCGATCTGCGAGGCAGGATTTTTTTGCCTTAATTTTAACGCACTATGTTTCATCATATGACAAGCATACATTTGGTGCTCAGTTCTAACCAAGACTTGAAAGGCTATTTCAATTTGACTAGAGCAGTTTTCGGCCAAATGGCTACTCTAAGTCACACGGTCCACATTACCCAGCAGAGAGTACAGAGTGGATGAGAGTGCGCTGTCAACTATCCTGCACATCGATATGGTTATTTGATTTGAAATTGGATTCTAGCTTTCCTTGATCTGCTGTGTAAATGGAGAAGCAGTGAAGAAATTCTTACAAAGTTTATGAAGGCTGTGATGTGCTTTCCCCCCTAGAGTTTGCCTTCTCTTTTGTTTGATTCCAGCTCAGATTCTCATCACAGTGATAAATATTCAAAGGCAAAAGTAGAAGGATTTTTTTAAATGGTAAGAAAACTTAGGAAAAATTATTCTATGCATGAATTTCTTCTGTGATTCGAGTTGGGTGCTAGTTGGAGACTTCTGTAGCAGAGGAGCGTTGCGACCCTTCTTTAAACATTTAAGACTTAGTTCAGAAGTTCATTGAGTATGATGAGACATGATTCTTAAGTAGGGGGCCTTCAAAAAAATCTTCTAAATATATAATATTCTCAGAGAGACATGTCAGTCATTGTCAAGATGAAAGTCGTTTAAATGCTAAGTTCCTGGTAAACTGTGTCTATATTGTAGGGCTCTATTCACAGAGCAATACCTGAGCTGTATGCGTAGAGCATACAGAAGTATGCGGTTTTATTATGGGACATAGTGAACACTGAATATTGTGATGTGAGGTGGGGAGGGAGGGAGTTTGCTATGCAAGTTACGTGCTCATTGCCAGTGTGTGGATGGCCCTCAGGGCAGCATGAAGAACTTCAGAGAAAACATACTAAATGGGCATGGGGGAAGCATCCTTTTGACCCACATAAAAGGGCTTTTGTGTTGATCTCATGAGCACAAGGTTTTTTTTTTTTTTCAAGTGGATAAAGATGTGCAGTTTCTTTAGAATCAAATGTAGATTGGCAACACTTTCAGTAAATGGCAAAATAATTATGAGTGTGTTTGGTATTCAGCATAAAACATTCATCACTTTGAATGGTTTTGGCATCAAGGCAGCTGTAATAGGCAATCCCACAAGAATCTCTTTGTAATTTAGCATTAATTGATGTCCCTTATTGTAATGGCAGTTGATAAATTAAAACACATTGATGGAAGAAAACAAAATGCTTTGCCAGTCCTTTCTAACTCTGACAGTGACTGGATACAAATTTGCTGTAGAATAAAGCATACAGAAACTATGTCTGATTTTCTAAGTTTAAGATTCTAGGCTGGTTGTGTTTGTCCTCTAATGCTTATGAGTACACATAACTATTGAGTATTAGAATCTAGCATTTAGCTTTTTTAAAAGTTTGTCATTACTTTTGTTCTTATTGTACATTTATTAGATTAATCATACAAGGGCTCAATCCTTTTGAATCTATACTTTGATAAGTTTTTAGCTTCTCCCTCAGGGATGAACTCTGTTCCTCAGCCTCTTGAGTCTGGGCTGGCCTGAGAATTTTGGCTAAGAGCATGTGCTAGGAGTGACATATGCTATAGACGTCTATCTAGTCTTCTACCAGCTCTCTCGTAGCCTGCCATGCTGTTGCATGAACACCCTGGGTTAGCCAGCTGCAGACACATGGAGCAAAGATGAATTATTCCAGCTGGAGCCATCCTAAACTAACCAGCCTCTTGTTGATCTGCAGGTTGATTACAAATTGCTGAGTTTCTGGATGAAATCACTCAAGGTTAACCCAAACAAAAGGAACCACTCCTTCAAACCCTTGCTAAATCATCAATTTTCAGAGCAGTAATCTAAAAAATTGTCAGTGTTGTAAGGCACTAAATTTAGTAGTGGTTTGTTATGCAGCACTAGATAACTTTTGCCATGGTAGGTTAAAGAGGTATTTGATGAAGAAGAAAAAAATGGCTTGAGTTTTCATTTTCATAATGATGAGCTTTTGCTGTAAATCTTAATGCTCTAGCCTTACTAATTTCTTGCCTGTTATGTTACACTTGCAACCTCAACTTTAGGCTGAAAATGCCCTTCCTATAGATCCATATTAGACACATTCTTCCAAACACAGATTGCATACTTCTCTTCTGTGAAGATTTTAATGGTTTCCTCATCCCATTTTCCAGAACTTTCTTGAATTCTGGTCTTACCTTTACAGTTCCACTATAGCTCTGGACCAAGCACTTGCCAGGCAGGTGCTTATACCGCTAAACTACTGACTCCCCAGCTTCCCCTTGTTTTTGCTTTTAGTATTTGTGATTTTCCATCCCCTCAAAAGACAGAGTAAGCATCTTAGCCATCTTTCTTACTTTCATATTAATTTTCGTACCTTGACAAAATTAAACAGTCCATAAATATTTGAATAAAGAAATACGATGGCAAGAATGCTACACCACCCAAGCCAACTCCTTGGCCGCGTGCTGATGCTGCCCTTAAGGAGTGGGCTGGCTGCTCCCAGCATGGTAAGTGTCTTACTCTTTCTAATTATTACTGCTCATATTTCCATGCATTTTCTTTTTCTGTAATTATTCTATATTCTTTAAAAAATGAGATTTTCTCGCTGAAGAGATAGCTTGGTGGTCTAAGTGCCTGCCAAGCAAGCGCAAGCTTCTGAGCTTGATCCTCTGGTACTGCATGCTGCGATGGCCTCGGAACGCCAGGCACACCATGATGGCCATCAAAACCAGGAGTGGTGGTGCACACCTGTAATCCAAGCACTGCAGAAGCTGAGATGGGGGATTACTAAGAATCCAAGCAGGGTAGCTAGACTCTGTGCCAAATAAATGCATTCTTTAAAAATGATACTTTCAGCTTTTTAAAAATTAGGTAGTAGCAGTAAAATGCATAAAGATTATTACGATTTTTAAGAGTTTGGGAAGAGGAAAAATGATCTTTTTTGTATTTATTAATTCTACTTTAAATTTTATTGTTAAAATCCATTTTTCCTCTTTGCATTTTGATTCACAAAGCATACCATATCCATGGGCTTAATTACTGAAATTTATCTAGCTGTAAATTTACCTCAAGGTCTTTTACATAAGCAAATATTAAAAAAGCATTAAGTGACTTTAGTTAATTTCTTTAAAATTAAGATTATAATTTTAGTCAACAATGGAACTCCTGTTTGAATTACTAAATTGCTTTTGAGACATTTAGACATGACTGAAATTATATTTCACTTTTGTCTAACATGATTTCACGATGTCAACAACTTTGCTTCTTATTTAATTTTTAAAATGCCAAATAAAATACCAAGTTATCTTTCCCATCAAATGAAATGAGGGGAAAACTTTGAATAGCCATGATTATTAGGCAAAATTCCCACAATAGTGAGGAAATAGTGATGGAACTGAGGTAACTGGTCACTGAACACTTTTTTCCAAGTTGTTAAAATCGTACAGCTTACTCAATCTTAGACAAATTAGGCTTTGTTTACTGAAGTTTCACAACCTCTACCAAAAACATTAGAAGACTGGGTCAATCTCTGGAGTTGCTTCAAAAAATATGAATGAAATATTTGTGCTCTTCTACTATGGCCATTATGAACTAGAAATATCTATACTTTGTTTCCCAAATGAACATTTGTGAGGAGCCAGACATCTAAGGACATTTTATTTAGGAACTTACAACTTGTAAATGTTGTTATATTTGTCTAATTACTTAAACAATACATACATCTTAACTGGTTATAAAGAGAAAACTTCTACTTTACAAAATACTAAAATGAAAACTCTTTTCTTATAATAAATGTTTGATTTAAACTGGCATTTTTGGTTCTTTACAATGTAACAAATATAACCTGATAAATTTAAGAAAAATTATTCCTTTAAAAGAGGCTTTAAAAATCACATGTACCAACATATAGCTCTATGGCACAGCACCTGCCTGGTAAGCCTGAGGTCCTGAGTTTGATTCCTGGTACAAAAAAAAAACTGACTTGATTTGTTTATTACTAAGTTGTATTAAGCAGTAGTCTATGACCTAAGTGGTTAATAATTTCTTTTTTAAAAATTGCTCATTCTGAAAATGTTATTCATTCAATTAAATAAGACTACATTGCTCACCATGAGCCTAGTACTCTGCTTAAAACTATGATTTCAATATATATCAGAAAAAGAAATTAATTTTCAATTAATAATTAACAAATTGATTAACAATTAATAAATAGATTGCTTGAACTGGTGGTGTTTGTGAGCCAGAGAAGTGTTGAGACTAATAGTTTAATAGCTACCCCAGGACCACTTGGGTGAGTATGACCCAGGGCAGATACTGGTTTTGCATGGGTTGAAAGCTTGGCTTAAGTATAACTTGCAATTTCTAGAAATTCTAAGGCTTAAAACTATAATGATTAGGCTTGCTGTGGACATGTAGAACACTAATATTCCATATCTCATGAGTGGTACCAGAACTAATCTAAAGATTGTTTTCTGATGTAAAGTAGTTATATTTTATGTAAATGCTATAGAAATAATTTGAAACTGACATGTAATCTGAGAGTAGTAGCTCAATTTCAGTTTATGTTTCTAGCGTGCTCTAAAACAGCAACTTTCAACTTTTTTGCTATCAGGATCAAGTTTCTCTGAAGATAGTTTTTCTGTGGGCTGAGGTTGGGCAGTGGATATTAGGCTGATTTAAAGGAGCAAACAACTTATGCTATGCTCTTGGGAGCCCTCCAGACCTGCCCAAGCCCAGGCCCTGCGAGTGTGTGGGAGAGCTTCTGCGCTCCCCTGCAGCTACTGGATCCCTCTGGACCAAGCCCAGGACCACCGCATAAGTGAAATCTTTCGCTGCACTCTCGGGACCCCTACACACCTCCAGAGCCAGCCCAAGCCTGCCTTGTGAGTGAGAACTTCTGCCATGCTCTCAGGACCCCTTTTTTCTTTTTCTTTTTTTCTTTCTTTTTCTTTTTTTTTGCGGAACCAGGGGATTGAACTCAGGCTCTTGCACTTGTCAGGCAAGTGCTTATTCTACTGAGCTATCTCCCCAGCCCTTCAGGACCCCTTCACACACACCCAAGCCCAAGCCCGGTGAGTGTGTGGGAGAGCTTCTGAGCTTTTCTGTGTCCCCTGGACTTCTTCAGATGTAGCCCTGGACTGGCATACAGGCCTGGCATGAAACAGTGCAGCTGAAGTCCCTGCAGAGAGACTAGGGGCCAAAACTACCCAGATAACCCAGGAACAGAACATCTTGTAAGAGGGGCAGAAGAGGTTCACTTCCAACTACTGCAGCAGGAAGAAGCTGAGCACTGCGGCCAGACCCAAGCCAGGCACAACTGGATGAACTCAATCTTAGCAGATCTATACCTGAGTTTTAATAGGTGCTAACATTATAGCTACACCAAAGCTCTACAACAGAGGTCAGAACTATATAAAATGACACAGAGAAAGAGAAAATGTAACATCAGGTCCCAATTCCACCCAGAACAAGTGCAGAGGATACTAGCACAGTTGAAATGTCTGAATTAATAGCGTCTTAAATAAAGAAACAATAGCAGAAAGGTATAGAGGAACTCAATCAGAGTTAATATCTGAAATAGAAACAAATCTCTGAATTAATAGAGTCCAAAGTAAAGAATCAAATGCAGAAACATATACATGAAATCAAATCAGAACTAATCTTTGAAGTAAAAGAATTAATAACTGCTTCTCAAGAAGACACTGATAAAAAAATAGAGATTAGAAAAGCAAAAGATTCCTTGAATGAGCACCTCATGAAAGAAAAAGATCACATGAAGCAGAGTCAAAGAGATAAAGAGAGACAATATTTCAATCATAAGCTTGCAAAACTGTTTGAGTAAAAGTGAAGATAGAGTTTCAGATCTTGCAGACACTGTCGCAGCTAGTGAAAAGGTATGAGCAGATCTCATAAAAACAACTAGGATGCAGGAAAACATAATTTATCACCTGTAAGATGGTGCAAAGATGAACAATGTGAGACTAATAAGCATCAATGAGAAAAAAGGAGTCAATACAAAATGATATAAAAAGAATATGGGCAGAAGTAATAGAAGAAAAGTTCCCAAATATTAGGAAACTGATATTTAGGTAACTGAAGCATACAGAACCCCAAATAATTTCATCCCAATTAAAAATGCATGCAGACATATAATAGTCAAGATCCCAGAAATCCAGCACAAGAACGATATACTGAAAGCTGCTAAAGAAAAAGAAAACAGATCACATTTCAAGGAAAAGTCATCAGAATAAAAGCCAACTTCTCTTCCCAAACCATGAAGGTAGGAAGAACCTGGAGCAGGGTACTTCAAGTCTTCTATGAAATCAAATTCAAGCCCAGACTACTATACTCTGCAAAACTCTCTTTCAATTTTGATGGAGAAGTGAAATACTTCCATGACAAAGAACAACTAAAGAATTTCATGATTACAAAGACAACCCTACACAGGTAACTAAAAGATGTTCTAGAGAAGGAGCAAAATGATCAGAACGCCATGAAAGAGAACAGAAGGAATACACTTAATACGGCAAACAAGTTAACACAGGACAAAAAGAAGTCAACAACAGCAGGTAAATAACATGTCTATCATCAGTCAATACATCTTAATTATAACAATCAATGTAAATGGACTCAATTAATCAATTAAAAGAAATAGACTGGCACAGTGAATTAGGAAATAAAATCCAATAATATGCTGTATACAAGAAACACACTTAACACATAAAGAAATTCATAGGCTGAAGGTCAAAGAATGGGAAACAACACTACATGCCTAGCACCACAGAAAAAAGTACGAGTAGCAATCCTGTTCTCAGTATCAACTTCAATCCAAGAATGATCAAATGAAATAAAGAAGGCCACTATATACTGGTTAGAAGAAAAATTCAATAGGAAGAGGTAACACTCATGAATATGTATGCATATGCACCAAACGCAGGAGCACCCAACTATATAAGACAAATCATAATGGAGATGAAAAATCTAGTATGCAAGCCGGGCGTGGTGGCGCATGCTTGTAATCCCAGCACTCGGGAGGCTGAGGCAGGAGGATTGTTGTGAGTTCGAGACCAGCCTGAGCTACAAAGTGAGCTTAAGGCCAGCCTGAACTGCATAGTGAGACCCTGTCTCAAAAAGACAAAAAAAAAAAAAATCTAGTATGCAGTACCACAGTCTTAATAGGAGACCTTAACACTCTCTTATCCCAAAAAGATATGTCAAGCAGACAAAAAATTAGCAAAGAAATAGCAGAAATGAAACAGAGCTTGGAACTAATGGACTTAGTGGACGTATAGAGACTGTTCCAAGCAATGACATCTGAATATACATTTTTTTTTCAGCTGCTCATGGGTCATTTTCTAAAATAGACCACATACTGGTCCATAGGTCATGCTTAAGTATATGCAAGATAACAGAAATTATCCCATGCATATTATCTGACCACAGTGCAATGAAACTGGAAATAAATGACAAAAGAAACCAGAAAAAACCCTAAAAATACGTGGAAATTAAACAACACCCTGCTCAGCAGCCAATGGGTCACAGATGAAATAAAAAAGAAATCCAACAATATCTACAATTCAACAAAAGTTCAAGCACAACTTATTGGAATTTATGGGATGGAATGAAAGCAGTTCTCAGAGGGAAATTTATAGCTGTGAACTCACGCATTAGGAAAACAGAATGGGAACAAACAAACACCCCAATGTTGCACATTCAATGTCTGAAAAAAGAAGAGCAAAACAAATCCAGAGCCTAAAGATAGGAAGAAATCAAAAGATTAAAGCAGAAATTAATTCAACTGAGAAGAAAAAAAATACAGTTCAAGGAATTAAAGTATCAAAAAGCTAGGTGTTTGATAAGACAGATAGTGATGTTAAACTCAACTGCCTATGTTGTAGGGTAATAATATCATTAAGCTTCTCTCCTGGCAGGTTAACAACTTAAGTTTGTAGACCAAAAAAATTAGAGAAATAGAAGGTCTACAAGGATAGCCAACATTTTGGCCCTAGACCTTCAACGTCAGCGAGGACTCAGGACATAAGAGAACCTGTACTATAACATACTGTAATTCAGTGGTTCCCAAATATTCCATTCAAGGAGATTATGGGGCTACAGAGGAAAATGATCGATGAAGTAGAGTGTGCCTAAGGAGAGTCATCTAGAGAGAAAACATTCTCTCAGGCTTTCAGAGAAAACAAAATGTTCAAGCAATGGTCATGACTCATCCACATGACTGACACAGACAAAGCATCTACAAACTGCTCTACATGGTTTCAGGGTAAATCCTGAGGGGAATCTGACTTGTCAGATACAAAAGTTACAGTTTTTTCTATATAGGTCTAGCTTTATCTTGGTCTTAACCATCCAGCAGAAAAGTATAAACATGAGGTATAATATGTCAAGTCATATTAATATGTTGAACTGCAAATGGCTCAATTCAACAACATCTGACATGGCCAGTCCTGTGGATAACCCACTACTACTATGATCTATTGGATTATTTTGCTGAACTCATGCATCTACAATATTTGAATGGCAATGGAATACCCATATCTGACAAAAGTAAACAAAAAAGGAGTATATAAATGAAGGAGCACTTTGTAGTGAAAAAGTCTATATATAAATTAGTTAGGTTAGAAAAATAGCTACTTTCTCTTAGTTCAATGAGCAGAAAGATTTGTACTAATAGTACTTAGATAAGGTATCATGTCTGCATTTTATACTATGAATAACTACTATGAAGATAACCATATGCAATGTATTAATTATTGTAACTGTCCTACTGACCTGTTTTGAAACTGTATCATTGTTATTACTTTCTCAATAAAATTAATTTTAAAAAAAGAAACAAAAAGCTGGTTCTTTGAAAGATTAAATAAAATTGATAAGCCCCTAGCTAACCTCATCAAAAAGATGAAAGAAAAAATTCAAATACAAGCAATAAAGAATGAAAAGTGTGTAACTACCACAGAACCAGTGGACATTCAGAAGATTGTCAATAGCTACTTTGAGAACCTTTACTCTCACACAACAGAAGACACAGAAGAAATGGACAGATTCCTAGAAAGGTACAAATTACTAAAACTGAAACAAGAATGTATAACAACTCCCAATAAGCCAATAACAGCCAATGAACTATGAAAGGTAATAAAAAAGCTACCGACAAAGAAAAATCCAGGTCCTGATGGATTCACAGCTGAATTTACAAGAAATTTATAGACGATATAATCGCTATACTCCTCAATCTCTTCAATGAAACTGAAAAGGAAGCAATCCTCCCAAAATCATTCCTGGAGGCAAGTATTATACTGTTACCAAAACCAGGTAGAGATGAAACTAAAAAAGAAAACTACAGGCCAATCTCCCTCATGAACATAGATACAAAAATCCTAGCAAATAGAATATAGCAAATTATCAAGAAGATTATACAGCATGACTAGGTAGGATTCATCCCAGGGTTGTAAAGATGGTTCAATATTCGCAAATCTGCCAAATCTAAAAACTACATGATCATTTCAATTGATGCATAAAAAGCTTTTGATAAAGTCCAGTACTCATTCATACTCAAAGTCCTAAAGAAAATTGGAATAGATGGCTTCTACTTCCATATGATAAAAGCCATCTATGACAACCCAATGGCTAATATAATTCTAAATGGGGAAAAACAGAAATCTTTTACTCTTAGATCTGGTGAAAGACAAGGATGTTCTCTTTCACCTCTCCTATTCAATATAGTTCTGCATTCATTAGCCAGAACCATTATACAAGAGAGAGAAATAAAAGGAATAAGAATAGGTAAAGAAGAAGTTAAATTATCATTATTTGCAGATGACATGATACTTTACTTGGAAGACCCAAAAGACTCCACCAAGAAGCTACTAGAAGTGATACACAAATTCAGTAGCATAGCAGGATACAAAGTCAATACCCAAAAGTCAATAGCATTCCTCTACATAGATAACAAACACATTGATAGAGAAATCACACAATGTCTTTTAAAATTGCATCACAGAAAATGAAATACCTTGGAATTAATCTAACTAAAGAAGTCAAACATTTTTTCAAGAAAAATTACAGTACTCTAAAAGAGAGAGAGAGAGAGAGAGAGAGAGTAGAGGATTTCAAAAATGGAAAGATATTCCCTGTTCCTGGATAGGAAGAACCAACATTGTGAAGATGGCCATACTCCCAAAATTGCTGTACAGATTTAATGCAATCCCTATCGAACTACCGCTAACATACATCACAGACCTAGAGAAAGTGTTACTGAAATTTATTTGGAAAGAGAAAAGACCTAGAATAACAAAGGCAATCCTGCACATAAAAGACAAGCTAGAGATATTACAATTCCTGACTTGAAATTATACTACAATGCTACTGTGATAAAATCAGCATGGTAATAGCAACTAAATAGACCTGAGGATCAGTGGAATAGATTAGAAGATACAGAAGCCTCTATGAAAACACTTAGCCACCTGATCTTTGACAAAGGGGCCAAACATACTTGCTGGAAGTAAAATAACCTCTTTAACAAATGGCATTGGAAAAACTGGCTTTTTTACTTGTCAAAAACAAAAACTTGAACCAGGTCGATCACCATGTACTAAGCTAACGTCAGAATGGATTAAAGACCTAAGCTTTATTTATTTATTTTTATTTGTTGGCAGAATCAGGGGTTGAACCCAGTCCCTTGCACTTGTCAAGGAAGCACTTATTCCACTAAGTCATCTCCCCAGCCCCAAGATCTAAACTTTAAAACAAAACACTAAATCTCCTGGAGGAGAAAGTAGCATGAACCCTTGAAGACATAGGAATAGGCAAAGAGTTCATGAAAAAAAATGAAATTGCATGCGTGATAGTTGAAAGAATTAAAAACTGGGATCTCGTCTTATTGAGAAGTTATTGCAGTCAAAATAAATTACCACGAAAGTGAAAAGACAACCTACAAATTTGGAAAAAAAACTGAACTAATAAGCACTCATACACAGGTGTGCTCTCTAGAATTTATAAAGAACTAAAAAATGTTAGGGCTCCCAAATTGAGAGACCCAGTCCTGAAATGGGCATCCTAGATGAACACATACTTCTCAGAGGATGAAATTAAAGAAGCGCATAAATATATGAAAAATGTACCACATCACTAGCCATCTGTGAAATGCAAACTAAAACACTGAGATACCATGTCACCCAGAAAGAATGGCTATCATAAAGAAATAACTAACAACAAATTCTGGAGAGGCTCTGGGGAAAAGTAACCCTTCTCCACTGCTGTTGGGAATGTAGACTTGTGCAACCATTCTGAAAATCAGTGTGGAGAGTATGTAGAAAAATAGGACTGGAAATTTCATTCAAACCAGCTATCCCCCAACCGAGAATGTTCCCGGTGAAATTGAAAACGTTATATCATAGTGATACATGTGTACCTATGTTTATAGTAGCACACTTTGGGATAACCAAATCTTGGAGACAACCAAGATGCCTGTCCCTTGAGAAATGGATGAAAAAGACATTGTATTTTTTTTTTTACAATGGAATATTTTTCAGCTATAAAGAATGATAAAGTTCAACATATCAATACTTAATGGAAAATACCTGCTCTATGCTATGCCTAAGACGTTAGATATTCAGACAGACTGTGAGGTTAAACCCAACTTCATATGTTGTAGGGCAATAATAAACTTCTCTTCTGGAGGGCTAACAACCTAAGTTTGCAGACCAAAACTTAGAGATGGGGCTACAATAACTGCCAAGATTTTGGCCCTAGACTTTCAACATCAATGAAGACTCAGGACATAGGACAAACTATACTCTAACATAGTGTAACTCAGTTGTGTCCCAAACTTTCTGATCAAGGAGATTATGGGGCCACAGAGGAATGTGACCAATGATGGAGAGTGTGGCTAAGGAGAGTCACATGGAGAGAAAACATTCTCTCAGGCTTTTACAGAGAACAAAATGCTCAAGTAATTGCTGTGACTCATCCACATGGCTGACACTGACAAAGGATCTACAAAGTGTGGTACAGGGTTTCAGGATAAATCCTGACAGGACTTGGCTGACCTTATCAGATACAAAAGTTACATTTCTTGTGATATAGGTCTTGCTTTATCTTGGCCTTAACCATCCAGCAGAAAAGTATAAAAATGAGGCATAAAAAGTAAAGCCATATTAATAGGCTCAGCTGTAAAAGGCTCAAATCAACAAGTTCTGATATTGCTAGTCCAGTGGATAACCCTCTACTATTATAAACTACTGGACTATACTGGAATATTTTCTTGAATTCACACACTGAAGGTGTTTAAATGTTAATGGAATGCCCTTCTCTGACAAAACTGAACAAAAAAGGGGGATACAAATGAATAATCATTTTGTATTTGTATACTCAAAATAGATTAGATATACAGCTACATTTTCTTCATTCAGTGAATAAAAAGATCTGTTCTAATAATTTTAAATTATTAAAAATGTATGGAAATAAATAAAAGGAGCAACCAGCGGAGATCTCTGGTGTCCTAAGTTCAGGTAGAGTTTGCACTCTGAGAAGAACCCAGTGCAACTACCCAGAGGGGGGCAGGCAGGGCACAGTTGGTAATGGCATTTTTTGTAAATGCTTCAGTAATTCTCCCAGTAGACTTCAACTCACCTCTGCCTGTGAAGTCCCAAGCCTAACAGGTCAGGGTCTGCTAATGGTCCGTGGTCTGGGTATTGACAACCACTCTTCTACATGGGTCAAAAAGATTAGCTCCATCTGTATATCTAACTTGCAAATGTTTTTAGATACTGTAAAATTTTAGGAATTTCATAAGATTCTGAAAAGATATACAAGTTGTATCCATACAGTTGCCATTTTCGTACTTCTTTCTGCTTGTATAGACAATCAGACTCTTTTAGAGATTATCCCATTATCGGTGTCTAAAAAGAATTAATGGTTTTGTCTCTTAATTTCATAGATTATATAGCCATATTCATTGTAATATTTTATGTCATAACTGGTTACTCTTGGTTTGTTTCCAGTGACCTTTGCTCCCTGAGTCTATGTAGAAAGATTTAACAATTTCATTTTATTTAATTGAATACTTTATTTATTTATTTGGTACAGAGTCTTCTATGCAGCTAAGCCTAGACTGCCTCAGTCTGTCTAGGGCTGGGGTTACAGGTGTGCTTCATCATGCCTAGTTTTGCTGGCTGGCACAGTGCGCCTGGGATTTCAGAGGCTGTGTGGCATGTGGTACCAGAGATTGAACCCAGGTCCTTGTGCTGCCAGGCAGGTGTTTAGACTGCTGAGCTAACTCTCCAGGCCCTTGATTTAACGATGTGCATATGAGTATTAATTATATCACAAGCATGGATCAAACCATTCTATAAATAGTAGCTGAGCTAACTAACACTCACAACATAAAGTAAATACTATTATTTTTCCCTGTGCTACTACCTGAGACATACACAAGGTAAAAACCATAACTGAGGTTGACAAAAAGTGAAACCAAAACTCAGACACATCAGTTCAGCCCTATAGGGCCCTTGATCACCTCACCAATCATAGGTAACAATAACCTATTGTTGAATAAATTAATTGTGATTCTCTTAAAAAATTAGATTCTGCCTGAAAAAGTCCATAAGTATGGTATCATGGGAAGTTTCATGTCATCCTAGCTAGATTAGAATAGAGAAGACAGTTAATTATACATCACCCTAAATGTTACAATGATAAAGGTATTTTGCAGATGTAGTTAAAATTTGTATGCTTCAAAGTGATTCTAAATACAGGATTAACAACTGTAAAGTGGATCAGCCTCATCTAGGTAGAAACACGTAGGAATATTGCCTTCAGATTGCATCATTAGATCCTGCTTGAATTTTCATATTCCTGGACAGATGGTACCACAGTTACATGAAATGATTCATTAAAGTATTGATGGAGATAGATGATAGATAGATAGATAGATAGATAGATAGATAGATAGATAGATAGATAGACGGACAGACGGACAGACAGACAGATGGAAGGACAGACAGACAGACAGATAGATAGATAGATAGATAGATAGATAGATAGATAGATAGATAGATAGAAAGATAGATAGATAGATAGGTAAAGACATAGGCTGAGAAATTTTTCATTTATTCAATAAATATGAATTTATTTATTTATTTCAATAGCATGCTATGGCTCAGTATGCTCAAGGTGCTGGGTTTGATCTACAGCTTTCTTCCCAAACAAACAAAAAACAGATAGCAAATGTAAGATTTGTTATTATTGTCACTGGTCAAAATGAAGAAAATACACATCCGTGTTTTGACTTTCCAGTTTGGTTCTTGTCATCCGTACACATCATTGTCCAAACTTGACCACTTTTAAAACTAGGTCTCCCCTCCACGTGTTTATTAGTTTAGAAGTCTGTATTTCTTGTTTCTTGTTTAGTGATGGAGATAGACTTACTTTGTCAGAACTCTCTTCCAGAATATAAGCTCATTCTAAGATGAAACATCTAAAGACAAAGCCATTCATGTGAATCAAATAAAAATGAGAATGGTTCCAGATTCTGTAATTGGGAGAGACATAGAGTCAAACTGTTGTAAGAATATTTGGAGATTAGCAAAGTATGAATAGCCTCCTAAAATAACAGCAATAACAAATATTAACAATAGAAAACATTTGTCTCCTCTTAGCTATGCACCAGCCACTCTTTGAAGCACTTCACACATACTAGCCCATGCATTCATCATGACATCTTTGTGGAGAAAATACTTTCATTGCTCCATTTTGAAGATTAAGAGACTGGGTACAAATCTAGGCCATATGTGCAGGGGGTATCATGCACCACTGCCTCTGGCACAGCTGCACTGAGGTACCGTGCAGTAGAATAAATGCAATTATTGAAAATGCGACAATCACTGAACATTTATTGAAGAAAACTTACCTAACAAATACTTATGGACACTGTCCTGCTTATTACCAACAAAGGTACTGGGAGTTAAATGCTTTTTTCCAGTTGGATAAATAAATAGATTCCAATAATTTTATAACTTTGAAGTTTGCATGAACATTTATCAGTGGTGATAGACTGAAGCCTGTGTCTGTCTGACTCTCATGGTATAGCTTTCCTCAACTTGCTACTCTGCTATGGATTGACAAAGCTCAGAGAGGCTTGTTTTAAGTCAAAATCTCCCACCTTAGACCTCATACAAAAGCATTTGTTTACTGACCACGTAAGCAAATCTACCAGCGTATTTGCCTTTTGAGTCCCACTTAAGGCATGGCAGGTAATGAATTCAAATGCCTACATAATATCCTGGATCCCATTGCACTGACTCATGTGAACTGACTTTTGTTGTTGCTGTTATTGATTCCTTTGATGAAGAGCAGTGATTAAAATCTCTTTTCTGCCATCACTGAAATTAACCTTTTCTGAAACATTACTTTATTTAAAGTATGCTCAAATTTTAAGTCAAGGGCTTAGAGAAAGAGGAATTCAAGTTTCCTTTCTTTCAGTAGCATCATCTGAGTTTCTAATGAGCAGAGGATACACTCCTGGAAAGGCTATAGTTTCTAATTTTAGTGTTCTTTATTTTCTTTTTTTCCATTTTTGTTTACTTACTTTGTTTGTCAACAACTTTTTCCCAACATCAAATGGAATAATTGAATAACTGCATTAATAGAATTTAAAATTGAATAATTATTCTCTTCTCCTTATCTTGCAATATATCCATTAACTGCAGCACAGAATTAAATATACATATGATGCGGGTCCCACAGAAAGGGTCAATTGATCTGTTTTAGGGAGAATATATTTTGTGGATGAAACACTAATTTTTAAGGGTTTGTAAAACCACTCTAATCTATTTGGTGAAATGCAAAGAGACCTCAAATACTATATATCATCCAGGGTTCAAAATCTTCGAACTGTCAAGTCACAATTAAGACCCTGAAAGTATTTTAAAATGTAGAAAACCAATGCTGGCAACCATAGTTTGATCGTACAACTAGAACAGTTCAAAGTTCAGCAGAGTTTGCAATACACAGTAGCTATGAAACCATTAAAGTACGGCCCATACAATATAAACTATTGTAGTTTGTAATCATTGTCAGTTAATGTTAAATCAAAGAAAAAGAAAACTTTAAAAGATGGAAAGAAAAAGGTGAAACTTTCTTACCCTGCATTTATACTTCGTTGCAATTTCATGTTTCATTGAAATCTAGGTTCACCTAATACCTCAGATTAGATGTATGACTGAAAATGAACTGATCAAACTTTAGTAACTTGTAGTAAGTGTTTCTTTTGAAAGAAAAATGCAAATTTAAATTAAACCTCAACTTTTCATTTCAAAATTACACATTTTTCTCAAATAATTTTTTTCAGAGAAATGAACAGATAGTTTTTTCTTCCTAAATGGCTTTCATTTTTATTTGTTATATTTATTAAGCTTACACCCTATAATTGGTGTTAATAATTTGCTTATTTCCAAATGATAATCAATGCAAACATTGATCTTATAAAAGATTTTGAACAATAATTTTTATTGAAAGGATATAGAGAGATCTTTTACAAATCTACAGTTTGATGGATAACTGGCTTTTATTTATAATGTTGACTTTATTTTCTATATTTAGTTAATATTTATGTCTTGGGACTTGGAAAAGAAAGGTGAAATCTCTGTTGTAAACCAAAAATATGGGAAGACTAACATTTATTGAATGACAGATAATTTATTAGGACTTTTGATATTTTTATTGCCATTTGTCAGATAAGGCTTAGATTAATTTATTACTCAAGTAAATACACATATTTCCTGGTCGTTTATAGACTGAGATGCTTGTTCCAGGGAAGCACAATCTGTAGAGTATAGTAGTAAATGCCATGCAAGTTTATTTCTGTAACTCAGATGCTTTCCATTAAATCATATTGGCATTTCTTTTCCTGTTTACAAACTATTTCTTTTTAAAAAAATATTTATTCATTTGGTACAGGGTCTCACTATGCAGCTCGGACTCATAGTGTTCCTCTTGTCTCAATCTCCCTCACACCTGGGATTGCAGGTGCGTGCCATCACGCCTGCTCTCAGTGGCTGGCTAGGTGCGAGCCAGTGTCGCACAAGTACTAGGGATTGAATCTGGGTCCTTCCACTTGCCAGATAGGCACTTAGACTGCTGATCTAATCCCCAGCCCCACAGACTACTTCTCTGAAGAACAAGAGTGAGATATATATATATATATATATATATATATATATATATATATATATATATATATATATATATATATATATATATATATATATATA
>PVKA01036202.1:6939-22095 GCA_004027165.1 Ctenomys sociabilis
GATACGAGGAGGCAAAAGGAAACAGTCGAGGTCTTCTTTTTTATTTTATTTATTTCTTAATGTGTTTGGTACAGGGTCTATAGAGTCTACAAGGTGTCACTACATAGATCAGACTCTTATGATTCTCCAGTTTTCAGCCTCCCCAGCGCTGGGATTACAAGTGCACGCCACCATGGCCAGTCTCAATCGCCATCTCAGCACTCCCTGGGGAACGGGGTCAACCGGGCACGCTGGGGATCGAACCCTGGCCCCTGTGCTCTGCCTAAGCAGGTGCTTTAGTTCGCTGATCTAGCTGGCTAGCCCGAGGCAGGTCTACTTCGGCCTCTCTGACCTTCTTTGGCCCTGGTCCCTCACAGGAGGAACATGAACCGTGTAATTCCCCGCTGCTCTTCTCCTCTCTACCCCCTTCAGGATCCTGCCTCCCCTCATGATCTCAGCTCTTATAATCTGCTAGTATGACTGCTTCCAGTGCTGTGTGTGTGTGTGTGTGTGTGTGTGTGTGTGTGTGTGTGTGTGTGTAGGCCTGAGAGGGAACCCATGGCCACGTGTGGCTAGGCAAGCGTCCTGCTGCTGCACCGCACTCCCAACCTTTGCTGACTGCATTATGTTTTAGTGGGGCCTTTCTAATACTTGCCTCACCCCCTGCCTGGCTCATGCCTTATTTTCAGCTTGCTTCGGGTCACATGGCTTCTCTTTCTTATAGCCCAGGCATGCAAACTCGGTCACATTTCTCTTCTCTCTCTCACCCTCTGTAATTGATCTTTTGCCAAATTGTGATTATTATAAAAACATTATTTAACATGCATTTCTCTCTTCTGTTACCAAATCAGCTTGGTTACATGTTTCTATATCTGCCAGTTCCACTTGCCTTCCGAATAATGATCCTGTCTTCCTTCAGTCCCTCTTATGTAGTTGTCTTTAAGTCAGCCTTTCTTCTGGGGCTGGCTCTGTGTGTTTTTCTGCTGAGAAGAACCCAGGAGTCTCCCCTTGTCCAGCCTCTCAGAGCTCCACTGCACAACTACACTGAACTGCTCCTGCTCTCATTTCTTTCTGGGAAATTATAGAGCCAGGACCTGAGTTCTAGGGTTTAGGACTCCTTCAGAGCCTTGATGGTATGTTTGTGAGTCTAAAATTATTTGATGTTCTTTCAGTTAGATCATCCTTGAATTCAACTGAGTTTTCTCATAAATCTTCTAGGTCTTACTCTGGAGTTCTCTGGATGAATAAGATTAAGTCATTTTACTAAATTATCAACACATAAGTAGCTTAGGGAGTCAGAATACTGACATTTGTCACTCTCAGTTTTCTGTTTTCCAGAGAAGAATACACAATTGTCCCATAAGATGGGCTTATTACCATAACTGTTCTCCTTCAGAATGCAGAATGAGCCAAGGAAAAATCATGAAAGGAGAAGGGGAAGAGAAAGAGAAAGAAGAAGAGAAAGAGGAGGAGGAGGAGGAGGAGGAAGAGGAGAATTCTAGCCACAAAAGGTGTCCATTTCTGACTGCCATAAAGACAACTGGCCACTTATTAAAGTGTGGGAGGCATGTTTTGAAACAAAGATAGTCAAAACAATCTTGAGGGTGGAAAATCTCAAAAAAATCTTCTCTTTTGTGACTTAAATGTTTCACTTGTGGTGCTGGGGATCAAGGCCAGGGCTCTTGTGGGTCAGGCCGGCATTTTCACCGCTTATGGTTAGTGTACATAGCACTCCTGTGCTGCGGCCATCCCAGCCTCTCCAGATTGCTTACTAACCAGAGGCTCCCTGTTCCTTTCCCTTAGTCTTGACAACCACTCAGTTTTCGGTCCCTGTAAATTTGACTACTCTGAGTTCCTCATATGGATGGAGTCCTATATTTGTCCTTTAATGTCTGGCTTAATTTTGCATGATGTCTCTCCAGTTCACTCAGGTTGCAGCATGCATGAGAATTTCCTTGCTTTTCAAGGCTGAATGTAGCCCATTGCATTGATTCCTCATGCTTCACTGATCCACCTTGGCTAACCTATCATGGGCTCTGGCTTGCTTCTGTTTTTGTGTGATTGTGAAGAATGCTGCTGTGCATGTGGGTGTACAGATCTGCTCAGACTGAGGGTTTCTCTCTTTTGGAAAAGGGGAGGTAAGTGGGAAAATATTTTCTTGAGTTCTTGTGTCACAAATTCTCTCAAACCCATGTTTTTAAGTTTTGAAAAGAAGGTGTCACAATTCATAAAGAGCCTGAAATTCTTATTTTCTTTAAAAAAGTTTTTGATCTTTTTGAGACAGAATCTCACTACACAGTCTGTGCTGGCCTTGAACTCACTTTGTAGCCCAGTCTAGCCTAGAACTCCCAGTGATACTTCTACCTCAGCCTCCAGAGTCCTGGAATTATAGGCATGTGCTACCATGCCCCATAATAGTCTGAAATTCTTGAGTGGTAAGTGAGGCTTAAGCACCTGCCTGGCAAGCTCTAGGTCTTGAGTTAAAACCCCAGTACCAAAAACAAACAAACAAACAAACAAAAACAAAAACAAAAAAACCAAAGTGAGTTAAACCAAGTACTTCTGACACTTTAGAGAGCTGCCATATTATTCAAGCATTTGTTTAAATATTGAAGTCCTCCCCCCTCCAATGGCTAACTGTTGAGAAAGAGGTAATTTGACTTCATGGTCCTAGATGATAAATCCAAAGAGGGAATTCTTAGTGAAGCCCAAGTAAAACCTACGTAGCACCTGTGGAAAGTCACTAAGGGTATCTAAGAGAGTATAGAAGTTTGTGGGAGAGAATAGTGTCTGCGATTTTAATGGTTACTCTAACAAAACAGCAATGAGTTAAGTATATACAATTTAGAAATAGAAACTCCAGAGCAATGGGAACAAGGAGGATTTCAGAGAAGTGTACATGTGGCTGTTCCAAGAGAGAAATGGCTTATGGTGCCCCGGGGGAATGAAAGGATTAAAGTGCCTTGCAGTTACTCCTCATAGACAGCAGATGACAGCAGAGAGGCACAACGTCACTGCTGGCTCTGGTCTGGGACCAGGGCTTTGAAGAAAGCCTTCAATAATCATGTCAAATGGCAAAAGAGAGGCCTTCGTAAGTTATTCAGATTTTCAAACAATGAAGACCAAACTAACCGGTGTTGTCAGGTCTTTTACTGACAAAAGCCTATGGTCTTTCATGATGCAGCTTTCATGAAGTTGTTCCTTGAGACTCAAAAACAAAACATCTACTTTCTATCCCATCCAAAACAAAACACCTACTTTCTATCCCATCCTCATGGGGGCTTTGGTGCACTTTGCTCCATGTCCAGCTGAACACAGTTTGTCTTGCTTTGCAAAGTGGTCACTGCACACACGTCTGCCACCTGCCCTGCGGCCTTCTTTCCAGAATAATCTGTGTACTGTAGAGGCCTGGGATAATGCTCAGCATATATATTTGTAAAGCACCTGACTGAGTTTGCTGTAATCTTTCTACTTAGAATAAACTTGAACTAGTCATGGGTAACCGCATTGATCCTTAGCACCCCTGGCTGATGTTTCCTGCTCAATATTTTTATTGGCTTACATGACTGTAGAGAAAGCATGCTTGTTAAACTAACAGATGTCATAAAGTTGCAAGGAATTGCTAATAAACCAATGACAAGGTTAAAAAAGATCTGGATGAACCAGCAGGATGAGCCAGAACCAGTAAGATGGGATTTGACAGGAAAATGGGCAGCCCTGCATGTAGGTTAGACAGAGCTAGTTGGTATGTGTTGAAGGGGAGAGTTGTTTGAATAGAGGGTAGGAGGATTGGGAACAATGCAACTGTCCCTCAACAAGAAGGTGGTTAAATAATGTACCTCTGTCTTTCTACGGGACATCTCACATTTTAAAAGGACAAATAAATATTCATAGTGATTTGGAAGGATTTCCAAGATATAATGAAATAGGAAGTGATCAGAGAAAAAAAATGGCATCAGAATGCAAGTCCAAATCATTGGGTATGCTTGTGTGTATCTGTATACGTGTATGGATGTATGCTCCTCAACTCAGGAGGCAGTTACATCCTACAACCTCATTGTAAATTGAAATTATAAGTTGAGAATGCACTGAATCTGCCCCACCTGCTAAGCAACCTGGCTTGAGCACACACATGAGGAGTGGATGGCTCCCCTAACCCTAGAGCCACAAGGCCACCTGGGGCTGCTGGTCATCATGCTGTCAAGCATCAAGAGAAGATCTGACTACAGAGCACTAGCCAGGGGAAAGATCCAAATTCAAAAAGCAGTTTTCACCAGATGTGTGTGGGGTTTGCATCATGATAAAGTAAGCAGTGGTGTGCGAGTTGGAAGGACTCACGTTGTAATATGGACACTGAGACTCCGGGCTGAGGTGAAATGAGACAATTTTACTTGTGGTTTTGTATACTGCTCTGTTATTTAATGCTACATAGAGATGTGTCCATACATACACAAATCACATTGTCTTTTCATTTTAAAATAGCAAAGATGACCTGTGTTATGGTTTGTGTCTAGCTGTCTTCCCAAAACCTCACACCGTCATGGGGCAGCTTCTGGAGCTCGCTATTGATCATTGCGGGGTGGGGGGGGTGGGGGATGGGGGTGGGGGTGGATGCCATGCTTGCCCTGGGGCAGGTAATTTGCATTACAATGTAAGAAGGTCAGAGAGGAGAGGCTCGCTAGCTGCTGGAGCTGCTGCCCCGCCCTTGTCTCTCTTGCTCTCTGCCACCACCATGGAAGGTTGCTCGCTGCCCTGTGCCACTCTGCCTTGGAGCCAGCTGAGTATGGACTGAAACCTCCAGTAACTGTGAGCTAAATAAACCTTTCCTTCCTTCCTACTGTAATGTTGAGTGTTGGGTATTTGTCCCAGCAATGAGAGAAGAGTAACTGAGACAACACGGCAATTAAAATGCTCCATGGTAAGGAGCACACCAGCAGCTCAGTCTCTCTCAGGAAGCTCCAGGCTGCCGGTGCGCACCAGGCCCACACATGTGGTTGTTCGTCTTTCAGTGTGTGACTCTGCAGCCGGCGGGCAGTGTGGGTCCTGCAAGGCTGCAGAGGGAGGTCTGGGCTGCATTTGGTCCTGTCCTCCATTATGTGCTCATGTGGAGCACAGCCCTTTTTTGGGCCCACACCACAGGCAGAGCAAATGCTTGTGAGCCAAACAGCGTGTGATGTCTCTTATAACTGTACAGCTCAGCTGCATGTCCTGTGGCCCTTTCTCTGGCCTTGTGTCTTCTGATCAAGCTAGACCCTGAGACACCCATGCCTCTCTTGCCATCTCATTCTTTTAGGTGTCTTGGCAGTGACTCTGTGCCAGCCTATTCCTGCTTCCCTCACTCTGCTCTTCCTTTCCTCTGTGTTGCTTGCCTGCAGCAGATAGGGTCTGTGGGCTTTGCAGCAGCATAAATGATTGGATTTTGTTTGTACACAGCTCCTGCTCTGGTGTCTTGTAGTTCCTGGCACGCAGCTGATGCTCAATAACTCAACTGAAGAAAAAATTATAGGGAGAGACACCTAGGATTGGAACAGTCTCTTGGCCAACCTTATCAACATGTGAAGAAGTAGAGCTCCTGCTGATTTCTTGCTCAGAGAGTTAAATGCATCAGAGGAATAGTAGAAGTCTGGCCAAGTTCTTTGAGTTGGCTTTGTGCATGATTTCCCTGAGTTGTGCCTTCCCAATCGATCCTACAGGGAGAACGTAGACCACACATTTCTTTCTGATGCTGCTGTAAGGACTGAGGAAAAAGATGTAAAGTATTTGGTGACATATAAGGTAGGCAGCAGAGACTGTGACCAGACACACTGAGAACTTTGCTACTGTATAGGTTTTCTTGAAATAGCTGTATTCGCCTAAACTTTTTTCTATTTAATCTATAATCTCTCTTTCTCTCTCTCCCCCCATCTCTCCTGTATTTGTTATGCCTTGTATCTAGGTGGTCCCTCACCAAGCCTTACATGGAAGGGTCTTGTGGAGGTGGCTGGATCTAGGGTGTGTGTCACTAAGATCAAGGATGCAATTCTAGGATTAAGGGTGTGAATGCTGTCCACCCTAATGGTGAGTAGCTTGGATAAAATACAAGGGAGAGGAAGAGGGTCATCATTTGTCACTTATTGTGTAACAAAAAATGCGCCCTGAGCCAGTACACTTTAGTTTGTTAGCTGCCCAGGTAATAGTTGCTGTTCTGGTTCCAGTTGTTCCTGTCTCTTAGAAGTAGCTGATCACTGTGATGTGTGGCTGGTCACTATGAGGCAAATTGTATAAACCAATCCCCAGTTGACAATCTATTCTGCCTCAGTACTTCCAGTTTGTTTACCTCATATAAGCCTTAGACTACCAGAGTTCAGGGTCTGGTATTCTGGGAATGATCCCAATTTCAGTGCCTATGGATATAAATAAATCTGCCTCTAAATACCAGGTGTCATTTTAGTGTTTCTGTTTGTCATTGCATCTGATACATTGGCCACAAAGACCTCTTTGATCACCAGTTGTGGCCCTCTCTGATGGAGCAGAGACCAATCCAGGCTCTGACAGGAAGGTGCACCCTCAAAATTTTTCTAGTTCCCTTGGAGGTCTGGATGAGGATTTCTAGCTCCCTGCTCAAGTGGCTCACATTGGACCCTAAAGGGAGAAGGATATAATCTGTGTGTCTGTTTACCTGTCTGTCTGCCTGCCTGGTTCTAATAAGACCCCCTGGTGGCACCACAGTTAGATCATCTGTCAGCCCTGCTCAGCTCAAGCAGAAGAGCTTGATCAACTCTTTGTTATTTAAGGCCACACTCAAGGGAAGGGGTTTGGAATGTTTAGCCTCCTACTGCCTGCTGAGTGAGTGTGTGAGTGAGTGGAACAGAGAGCAGAAGCAGTAGGCGGCTCTATGCACTGACGCTGGTGCTGTGGTTGTGGTGGCTGACTGGTCCTCCCCTGCTGCTCAGTGGTGATCAGCACATGGCATAACAGAGGCCTCACGCCCTCTTTAGCTAAGTCATGCCTAAGTTCCTATAAAAGGTACAGCCAGGTGGGCATGTGAATGGTCGATCTCTGAAGGGCACCCACCCTTTGTCTGTTGTGCTGTCATTCAAGAGTACACAACACACATATAGGGAGCCAGAAATGGGAATTAATCAGGCAAAACCTGTAGTCCCTGACTGCAGAAAAATGGGGTTCTACACAGTTAAAAATGACTCCCGCAACAACAACAACAACAACAACAACAACAACAACAAAAAGAAGATAAAAGAAAGAAAGAAAGAAAAAAAAGGTAGAAGAGGCCCATTCTTTCTGAAAATCCTGCCTTGGCACCCCTTCTTGGCCATTTCAGTTGTTGTCAATGCCTGTAGCTTCATTCTGTTTCTGACCTGTCTACTTCTGGCAAGTCAAGCTGTTCCAGCTCACCATCATCTGCATTTGGCTACAAAGGCCCTGCTTCTGCACTTCATGTTTCATGGCTATGCCTATCTTGATCAGATGACTTCATCTAATGTCCACTCAAAATGACTGACAGCAATTCCTTTTTTGTTTTTAAATTAATTTTATTGAAGCAACTCCTTTTGAATTCCATTCTTCCCCCCAGCACTGGGAATTGAACTCCAGGCCTTGCGCTTGCCAGGAAAGCACTTATTCTACTGCACTATCTCCCCAGCCCTAAGTTCCACATTTTGAATGAGAAGAAATTGGACTTCCATCCAATGAATGAGTTGCCATGGCTTTTCTAAAGGTTGCCTCATCTAGAAACAACTCAGTCAAGCACTTTGGAAAGACATAAAAAAGGGAGGAAAAAAGCCCCCCATCAACCACTGTTACCCCCACTGTTACCCAGAAACCCAGTAAAAGAAAATCACCTGGTGTCTATAAGAAAATCTAGTCTGATAGACAACCATACCTTCTGGCTACAAGTTATAAGGGCTACGGACATACAAATAAATGCCCCTTCTTAAATTAGGAGTAAACTTGTGAATTTACTGGGAGACAATGGAACAGAAATCTCTGCCTTCAAAGTTCTCTCTGGGTGGGACCCAGACTGCAGCAGGGATCTATAGGGAAGGTCCTTGAAGCATGGAGGCAGCAGTAGGGAACTCCGGTGAACTGGTCTGCTGGAGACTCCAGGTACATGGTGGGGAGGTGCCCAGACAGAGCTCACGGGAACTATTTTACATACAAACACTAAATTTATGATCTGTTTTGTCATATAACTGTATATTGCTTGCTCCCATGGTCTACAATACAAAGCCATTAGTTACCACAGTTTTCCAATTTTTATTTTTATTTTTATTTTATTTTATTTTATTTATTTATTTTTTTTTAAACTTCCTTTATTTATTACAGTGTCTCGCTACACATCATGGATTCTTTTTTCGCGGGGGTGGGGGGTGAGCTCAGCCGGCCCTACGGGGAGGGGGTGGCATGGCATGTGGTGCTGGGGCTCGAACCGCGTCCCTGAGAGGCGCTCTAGACCGCTGAGCTATCTTGCCAGCCCAGTTTTCCAATTTTTAAATTTCACTTGGTGTTATTATTATTTCTAATTGTATTACTGTAACTGGGATACCAAACCTGTCTCAACCACATATTCTCCCTTGGGTAATGATATTGGGAAGCACTGAAGTAATAACCCCACCAGAGCTCTTGGTGGAAGGACAGAAGACAGTGCCAAACAGCAACCAATATTCCACCAATATCCTTCCATCAATATAGAAGGCACACACAAACTAAGAATCTCTGACATACAAAAGAGATCTCCAAGGAACAGACCCTTTATAGAGAGGTTCTGATTTCGATACAGCTACCTACTATCAAATTTTACAAAAAGTATCACAGAAATCAAAATAAAGAGTTCCTTTTGAAGTAGAAAATGACAAGGCAAAGGAGCAAAAGGCAATTTCAGGCTCCCAGCCCACCCAGAACAAATCTAGGAAACATCAACATAGAAGGAATTGGAAGTCACACATCTGAAGTCTCTGAAATGATTACAACTGAAGTAAAGAAACAACTCCAGAGGGGTACAGAGGAAATCAGATCAGAGAGAATCTCTCAGGTAAAAAAAATGGAAACTATAATGAAAGAATTACTTAGTATATCTAAAGTAGACATTAAAAAATAGAGAAGCATAGAAAAATGATGAAAAACTTGAATGAGCAATATAGGAAAGAAATAGAATGCATAAAACAGATACCAAGAGATATTCAAGAAATTAAAAATTCCATTAAAACCTGGTAAAACCATATGAACGAGGCTAAAGATAGAATATCAGAGATAGCATTGTAACTAATGACCAGGAAAGGAAAGAACTCTTAAAAATTGAATAGCTACAAGGTAATGCAAAAATGCACAACATAAGACTAATAGATGTTAATTAAGTGAAGTCAATGCAAATGACATAAATAGAAAACTTCCCAACAATAGGGAAATAATATGACATACAGATTAGTGAGCCATATAGAACTCCAAACAGTATCAAACAAAATAAATCTACACCCAGACATATCATAATCAAGATCCCAGAAACTCAGCACAAGAACAATTTATTAAAAGCTGTTAGAGAAAAGAAACAAATCACATTTCAAGAAAAGCCCATCAGAAACACAGCAGATTTCTCAACATAAACCATCAAGTCAAGAAGAGCTTAGAGTTATGTATTTCAAGTCCCAAAAGAAAACAGCTTCCAACCCAGATTGCTAAACCCTGCAAAACTCTCTTTCAAAATTAATGGAGGAGAAAATACTTCCATGACAAAAGAACTAAGGAAATTCATAACCACTAAACCAACTTATGAAGAGTACTGAAAGATATTCTAGAAAGACATAAAAATAACCACAACTCCAAAAACAACAGAAAAAAACCACCAAACAGAGTAAGTAGTTAAACACAGGAGAAGTAGGGAACCAACAACAGAAAAATAACATCACAAATATAAGCCAATACATATCAATTATAACCATTAATGTAAATGATCTCAATTCACCAATTAAAAGAAATAGACTGACATAGTGGACCAATAAACAAAATTCAACAGTATGCTGTATACAGGAAACGCATTTAACTCAAAAGGAAAATCATGAGCTGAAAGTCAAAGGATGAAAAACAATAGTACATGCGTCAGAAACTTAGAAAAAAACAAGGGGTAGCTCTTCTGTTCACAGACAATGTGAACTTCAAACCAAGAATGGTCAAATGAGGTAAAGAAGGCCACTGCATACTTGTTAGGGAAAAACTTCCAAAGGAAGAGATAACAGCCATAAACATGTATGCAAATATGGGAGCACCCAACTATATAAGACAAATTTTAAAGGACATGAAAAAATCTAATTACCAATAACACAATCTTAACAGCAAACCTTAACACCCCATTATCTCAAAGAGATAGGGTGACCAGACAAAAATTTAGCAAAGAGGTAGCAGAACTTAACCAAACCTTTGAACAAGTGGACTTGGTGGATGTTTACAGAGTGTTCCAACCAACATCATCTGAATACACATTCTTTTCAGCTGCAAATGGGATGTTCTCTAAAACAGACCACATAGGGGCCAGGGAGATGTCTCAGTGGAATAAGTGCTTCCCTGGCATGCATAAGGGCCTGAGTTCAATCCCTGGTTCTGCAAAAAAAAAAAAAAAAAAAAGAAAGAGCACATACTAATTCATAGATAATGCTTAAGTAAATGTAAGGAAACAGAAATTATCCCATGCATATTATCTAACAAGTGCAATGAAATTGGAAATTAATGAAAAAAGCAACTGTAAAAACCCCATAAACACATGGAAATTGGGGGGCCGGGGAGATGGCTCAGTAGAATAAGCGCTTGCCTGGCAAGCGCAAAGCCCTGAGTTCAATCCCTGGTTCCTCAAAAAAAAAAAAAAACAACACATGGAAATTAATAACTCTCCTCAGCAACCAATCAGATGAAATTAAACAAGAAATTTTGCAGTATCTACCATGCAAAGAAAATTCAAACACAATCTACTGGAATCTGTGGGGTGCAATGAAAGCAGTCCTCTGAGGGAAATTTATAGCAGTGAACTCACAAACTATCCCAATGCTGCACCTCCAACATTTAGAAAAGGAAGAGCAAACCAAACCTAAAGCCAAAGGATGGGAGAAAATAATAAAGATCAAAGCAGAAATTAATGCAATAGAGATGAAGAAAAGAATACAAAGAACCAATGAATCAAAGAGCTGGTTCTTTGAAAGATTAAATAAAACTGATAAACCCCTAGCCAACTTCGTCAAAAAGAGGAAAGAAAAACCTTAAATTCAAGCAAAGAGGAATGAAAAGGGTGATTTTGTTGAAATTCAGAAGATCATCAATAGCTACTTTGAAAATCTTTACTCTCACAGGATGGAAAGCATAAAATAAATAGTTAGATTCTTAGATAGATACAAATTACCAAAACCATCAAGAAGATATAAAAACTTTGAATAACCCAATATCAGCCAATATAATTCAAAATGTAATAAACTTAGCAGCAAAAAAAAAAAAAAAAAAATACAGGTTCTGATGAATTCAGAGCCAAATTCTACAAGAAATTTAGAGAAGATATAATTCCAATACTCCTCAAACTCTTACATGAAATTTATTTTTTCTTTTTTTTGTCTTTTTGAGACAGGGTCTCGCTATGCAGTTCAGGCTGGCTTTAAGCTCACTTTGTAGCTCAGGTTGGTCTCGAACTCACAACAATCCTCCTGCCTCAGCCTCCCGAGTGCTGGGATTACAGGCATGCGCCACCACGCCCGGCTATCTTACATGAAATTTAAAAGAAAGCAATATTCTTTAATTCATTTCGGATGCTAAGTATTACACTGATACCAAAATCAGAGAAAGACCCAACCAAAAAAGAGAATTACAGGCCAATCTCCCTAATGAACATAGATGCAAATATCCTCAATAAAATACTAACAAGTAGAATGAAGCAAATCATCAGGAAGATTATACACCATGACCAGGCAGGATTCACCCCAGGGATGCAGGGATGGTTCAACATACGTAAATCTATAAATGTAATAAATCATTTCAACAGAGCCAAATCCAAAAACCACATGATCATCTCAATAGACACAGAAAAAGCCTTTGACAAAGTCCAACACTCATTCATTGTAAAAGCACTGCAGAAAATTGGAATAGAGGGCCTATACCTCAATCTGATAAAAGCCATGTGTGACAAACCAAAAGCTAAAAATCATACTAAATAGAGAAAAACTGAAAGCTTTTACTCTAAAATTGGGTACAAGACAAGAATGTCCACTATCACCATTCCTATTCAATATAGTTCTGGGAAAACTAGCAGGAGCCATTATACAAAAGAGAGAAATAATAAGAACTGGAAAGGAAAAAGTTAAATTATCATCATTCACAGATGACCTGGAAGACCCAAAAAATTCTACCAAGAAACCCTAGAATTTTTTTTTTTTTTTTTTTTTTTTTTTTTTTTTTTTTTTTTTTTTTTTGTGGAACCAGGGATTGAACTCAGGCCCTTGCACTTGCCAGGGAAGAAGAAACCCTAGAATTAATAAACAAGTTCAGCAGCATAACAGGACACAAAGTCAACACCCAAAAAATCAATTGCATTTCTCTGTACAAATGACAAAGTGACTGACAGAGAAATTAAAGAAACAACATCCTTCACGATAGCATTCAAAAAATGAAATACTTAGGAATTAATCTAACAAAAGAAGTAGAATATCTATGCAATTAAAATTATAATACTCTGAAAAAAGAGATTTAAGATTTCAGAAAATGGAAAGATATTCCTTGGTCCTGGATAGGAAGAACTAACCTTGTGAAAATGGCCATACTCCCCAATTTGTTATACAGATTTAATGCAGTCCTCATCAAAATAACATCCATGTGCCTCACTGAGCTAGAGAAAACATTCCTAAAATTCTGGTTTGTTTGGAACCAGAAAAGACCTAGAATAGCAAAAGCAATCCTGGGCAACAAAGGCAAGCCAGGGGGCATTACAAAACCTGACTTAAAATTGTACTACAAAGCTACTATTATAATTCAGCATGATACTGGCAAAAAACTAGACCTGATATCAATGGAAGAGATTAGAAAATGCAAACATGATTACAAACATCCTCAGCCACCTTATCTTTGACAAAGGGGACAAACATGTTCAGTGGAAGAAAGGTAGCTTCTTTAACAAATGGTGCTGGAATAACTGCCTTCCACATACCAAAAATTAAAAATATCACCATGCATTAAACTAAAGTAAAAATGGGTTAAAGATCTAAACATTAAAACAAAAACACTAAATCTACTGGAAGAGAAAGTAAGAGGAAATCTTGAAGATATAGGATAAGGAGAGAATTCATGAACAAAAATTGCACAGGAAATACCTCAAAGAATCAACAACTGGGATCTCATCTTATTGAGAAATTTCTGCACATCTAAAGAAATCACCAACACAGTCAAAAAACAACTGATAAATTGGGAAAAAAATGTTACCCAATAGTCAGTCAGGCAAAGGACTTCTTTAGAGAATTTATAAAGAGCCAAAAAAATCAGGCCCCCAAAATTCAAAGACCCAATCCAAAAATGAGAATCTAAGATGAAAACACACTTCACAAATGAAGAGATACAAATGGCAAATAAATATATGAAAAAATGTTTTACGTCATTGATCATTCAAGAAATGCAAATTAAAACAATGCTGAGAAACCATCTTACACCAGAAAAAATGTCTATCATCAAGAAGTCAGCTAATAACAAATGCTGGAGAGCCTGTGGGGTAGAAACCCTTTTCCACTATTGGTGGGAATGTAGACTGGTGCAACCGCTGTGGAAAGCAGTGTGGAGACTTCTCAAAAAAAGTAGGGTTGGTAGTTCCATTCAACCTACCTATTCCCCTTCTAGATATTTTTCCAAAGCAACTGAAAATGTACCACAGTGATATATGTGCACCCATGTTTATAGCAGCATAATTTGTCATAGCAAAATCTTGGAAACAATCCAAATGTCCATCACCTGAGGAATGGATAAAAAAGATGCATTATTTATCAATATAGTATTACTCAACTCTAGAAAAAGATAAATTTGGGCTTTTACAGGTAAATGGATGCAACTAGCAGGTATACTTAGAAGTGAAATAAACGAGACCCACATGTGTAAACATTGTATTGTTTCCTGAGTATAAGAACCTGAAAGCATAGATAAAATCTGAAAGGTACAATATATACAGTAAAATTATAGAAAGAATCTGAATATAAGGAATAAACAATTGAGATATGCAAAAGGAGAAAAGAAACAAAAACAAGAAAGGGGAAAAACCATGTAAGTATATACACAGAATAGCAGATGATTGTACTGTTGACTTGTTTTTTTTTCTTCAGGTTTTGTCTGTTTATTGATTTCTACCTGATTACTCCAGAAAGTACTAAAGATGGGGGGAGAGCTTCAGCATCACCCACCCACCTAGACGACAAGAGCTTCTGGACACTGACACAGTAAGACACAGAGGCCAAATCTGGAGAAGATACATCTCTACAAGTGTGAACTAGAGGGGTGACCCCATAGTTACTGCTGAGTTCATCAGATAATGGTGCAACAGAAGCTTCCCCAGCCTGAGTGAAGCAAGCTACATCTGTATATTGTGAAACATCTCCAGATTCCTCTGCTAGAGAACTATGGTTCTGGGTGTGGTTCACCAGCCTGCTCCCCAGCAGGTCACAGATCATGACCACCCTGACTGGCCTATGAGGGTTTAGTCTGAGCAGATCATGCAGTGACCAGGGCTGAAGCAGCTGGCCAGGGCAGTCCCCTTTGAAGTTCTGTGTCATAGCACAGCCTGGAGGAGACAGACATAAGACCAGGGCCCCACAGGAGAGATCCAGATAGCCAGGGAGTGGGCAACAAGCTGAAAAAAAGAGAGGTAGAGACACAATATCACTCAAAGGTGAGCCCAGAGCCCACCTCCTGGTGACCCTGAGCCAGAGGCTAAGATAGCTGACAGCATCCCACCCAGGGCCTATCCTAGCAAAAGGTTATGGGATATTACAAACAAGTGCTTTGCCAAGGAGATCCTGTTCAGAATGCTGTATAAGTGTTTAGGGTTCCAAGCCAGCCGTGGTGGCATATGCCTGTAATCCCAGCACTTGGGAGGCTGAGGCACGAGGATTGTTGTGAGTTCGAGACCAGCCTGAGCTACAAAGTGAGCTTAAGGCCAGCCTGAATTTCATAGTGAGACCC
>PVKA01036203.1:8719-22085 GCA_004027165.1 Ctenomys sociabilis
TTTTTTTTTTTTTTTTTTTTTTTTTTTTTTTTTTTTTTTTTTTTTTTTTGTCTTTTTGAGACAGGGTCTCGCTATGCAGTTCAGGCTGGCTTTAAGCTCACTTTGTAGCTCAGGCTGGTCTCGAACTCACAACAATCCTCCTGCCTCAGCCTCCCGAGTGCTGGGATTACAGGCATGCGCCACCACGCCCGGCTTTTTTGTCTTTTTGAGACAGGGTCTCACTATGCAGTTCAGGCTGGCCTTAAGCTCACTTTGTAGCTCAGGCTGGTCTCGAACTCACAACAATCCTCCTGCCTCAGCCTCCCAAGTGCTGGGATTACAGGCATGTGCCACCATGCCCGGCTTCCAAGGGCTTTGTAGTAAGCTGGTCAATTCCAGGTTCCAAGAGGTTGCCCATATCAATCCTGAGGCCTCTGGTCTCTACAGGCCTAGAAGTCTGTTTCAGCCCTAAGACTAGTCAGAGATGGGCTTCCTGTTGCCAAGTCTGCCAAGACAAGGGCTCTATGGAGCCCTCTACTCTCTAGCCTGGCTACCAGTTCTAAGGGCAAAAAGGGGTTGTTGGCTCCTTTTTTAGAAATCAATCATACTACTCAAAGTCAATCTATAAATGAGCAGCAGCTCCAAGTCCAAGTTTGCAAGGAACCAGATGGCAGGCACATGTGCAGGCAATAAACATGAGAAGCAGTATGTTCTTGCCTAAGGCTGACTTACAGACTTCTGCTGCAAGGGCTGTAAGGGAAGTAGGGCAGGTCCAAGACCTGCCAAGTGCAAGGTGCCAAGTCTGATTCCTGGTATCACAAAACAAGAAAGAAGGAAAGAAAAAATAATAACAATGAACCAAGCTCCTTGGCAGAATTCTGTGGAGCAATATGGGAAGTGCTGTATTCTTAGGCCCCTCTGTAGGGACAGGAAAAGGGGGAAAAGCAATTTTCCTCAGATATAGGTAGGGATAAAGAAGCTCCCTAAATGGAGCTGGCCTTATCTTTCCTGACCCACCTTTCCTCAAGTGCCCCAATCTGGCCTTCAGAGGGCTCAGGCTGGCAGCTCCCCAAAGAGTAGGGTTCACTCTGCACCAATTCAGCTCTGTGCTAAGGAAGATGGAGGTGAGCCCAGGAACACTAAAGGGGCTGTGGGCACTGTACTCTGTCATTGCCAATAAAGAGATCTCTGTAATCATGCGCTCAGGTTGATGAGGTGGAAACACACCTGTCAGCCTTGAAGCAGCATCTGGCATGCATGGAGAAACTGAGCTTTGGGATAGTAAGATACTTGCTCAAAACCACACAGTGAACAAGAAGCACATGTGGGGCAGGAATTTACGGTGCCATGCCCAGAGCCTGTGCTCCCTCCTGGACACTCTGCTGCAGTTATTTCTAGATTTCACACTAGAGTACCAGTCACATCTGCTAGAACTTTCAGGTTTACTAGGAACGCTGAATCCTGTGCTATTTCCAGTGGTGCCCCAATTCCTTACCTGACCTTTCCAGTCTCTACATCTGGAAAAAAAAAAAGAAAGGAAGGGTCTAGTACAGGGCTGCTGGGTATAGTGGTGCATGCCTGTAACCCCAGCACTTAGGAGACTGAGGCAAGAGGATTGCTGTGAGTTCAAGGCCAGTCTGCACCACATCATAACACCCTGTCTCAAACTCCCTTTCCCTACCAAAAACAAGGCACCCAGAGTGGAGGGTGGCCTTTGCAATCAACAGAAGAAAAAACAAGAGCATATCTGGCATTTGCCAGCACTGAGCTCAAGGGTAGCCAGGGGCTCAGAGAGCCCTTCAGAGCCTCTAAGAAGCAATTAGTCACCCCATTCCTTGATAGCTCTTTTTAGCTTTCAGTATGAAGCCCCCTCCTCACAGTTAGAGCCACTCACTCTGAACTCTCCCCTCTTGTCAGCTCCTGTTTAGCTTCCTTCTACCTTCCTTAATCTGGCTTTAGACAAAAGAAACCACCCGGTGTAAGAGTCCCTTAATGCCAACACTGCTGTTTGAGCCCCTGCGGTGGGTGGCAGGTGGGCCCAGGGGGTTGGGGTGGAGGATGAAGTAGGTCAGGGAGGGTAAGGGATAAAAACCTTTCATCAGATTGGGAGCTGTGAGGTTCCGCGAGCAGATCATTGAGAGCATCGCGTGTAGTTTATCCTCCTCTTCCTCATCATCGTCCACCGAGGCCGCGCGGCTGGCCGCTAGGTGGTGGTAGTTAATAGTGACTGCTCAAAGAGAATAGCGAGAGAGGCAGAGGCATGAGGACCCTAGTGCCTGAACAGAAGGAACCAACTTCCTCCTTAAGGTGAGTGGCACAGAGGTTGGGATCACCTTGAATCTGCAAGGCACAGGAAAGGGGAAACAGGGATCTGAGAGCCCTCTTGATGATTACTTGGAAAGGTATGAAAGAAGGTAAGGGGCTGGGAGGCAGCTACAGAGCTCCTCTCTTTAAACAGATCCTCTCTAGGAAGAAGAGAACTAAGGGGAAGGGTGTGAAAAACAAGGACCATTTGGGACAGGCTGGCAGCTCCAGAGCTCAGCAAATGCTGGCTGAGGCTAGGCACACATCAAAGCAAGCAGATAACTCCTGATCATTCCTTAGCTCCTACGTTCAGACTGGAATGAATTTTAAGATTCCCCTAAATCCCTTTTTCAGAGTCTAAATTCAGCCTTCTGTTCCTCGAAGGGTTTTTCCACAGCTGCCCTTGAGAAGCCCGAGTGAGTTTTAGCTCTTGGTGCCCTCCCTAGCTTGCCTTCTATGGAAATAGTCCTGAAAGTAAAGTGACCAGAATGGGGAAATGTCACTGACTGAAGAGATGAAATAGCCTGAGATTAAATACAAGGCTTGTGGCCCTATAGTTCAGGGGTTAGAACACTGGTCTTATAAATAAGGGGCTTGTAAACACATTCTAGCACAAGTTATCTCCTTGCCAGACACATCTGGGAGGAAAAGAGAATTCCCCAGTTTATGCCTTCTATGATTCCTTTTGGGGCAATTTGTGGTATGGCCATATATGCAGTCTGGGTCATCTGGCTTCTAATACAGAGAGAACTCATTGACAACATTTGAGCACCAGCCAAGAAGTTTAGGGAGCAAGTGGTCTGGCTGGCAGTAAGCACTCTGGGCTGGTCAATTCCCTGACCTTTTCCATAAGAAATATGAATCTGAGTCTGACCCAGAGAAGTCTAAGGGTTTGACCAGAAAGAGACCTTTGCTGTTGGTGTACAATTATGGATAGACTTTGCAGGCCTGGGGTATGTATCCAGGGCAATGCACAACCCATGAAGGGCAGGCTAACTTTGGGCTGCCAGTCCTTAATGTCCAATCTCCAAGTCACTCTCTTCTGATGCAACTCCTACTTCAGCAAAACTCCTCTAATCAGGAGTTGGTTCTAGCTCTCAGGGAGCCAGTGAACAATTTGCACTATCCAAAAAGAAGCAGAGATCCCATGTCTAGGCCACTTTGTAGAGGCTGGGTGGCAGGCTCAAAAGAGATGGAAAAGTCCTTCATCTCCTAGTCCTAGTGTCTCTTTTTTCTTTTTTTGTGGTGCAGAGCATGAAAAGATAAGAAGAATCTTGTACAGTGATGCCTGGGTCTGCTAAGCAAAGAGTCTCATGATGAAGTAGGGAAGACAACCAGGTAGAAGAGAGGCAAACTTTCAAAGGAATGACCTGAAAACAAAGTGATGAACCCTCTGTTTTAACCTGGCCTGATCAGTGGACCCTGTCTGCCACTCTTCCTGGGTGGTACAGTGCTCAGCACCCTGAACAACTCTCTTCTACATGGAGGAAGTTCATAACACTCACTGTGCTCATGCTTGTGCCCAGGGTAGATGATCCGGAACACGTAGTCTGTGGCCCGCCCCATGCCCAGCTCCTCCACATCCACGGACCGCATGCTGCTGCGTTTCCGTAGCTTGGGGAACACCTTGCCCTGCAGAGGGAGGGGAAGGTCAGGATGTCCAGGGCAAAATCCCACCCAGAGTCCCACCCAAGGCTGCTCCTAAGAACTCTGTGTGGGAAAAAGAAGGGAGAAGGCTGGCGAACCACCCAACACAGCCCTGCACCCAGAGCCTCTTCCCATGCTGAGGTACCTTCCCTTGCTGGGTCCACAGCGGGGGCTCGAGCTGTCCTCGAGGAAGCAGCCCATTCTCCAGACAGGACAAGAAGGACAGCAGGTGTCCTCCCTGTGGGAAGTGCAGTGGTGGCCTCTGGATTCCGTCCTGGCTCACCAGCACAAGTGTGCCACCACTCTCTGGAGAATGAATGTGGGCGAGTGAGGCTGGGTTCCTCCTTGAGACCTCCCAGTCCATCACCATGGCCCCATTGGCCAGCTCTCCAGGCTTGGTAGAAGGACAGCCAAGTTGGAATGTGGCCCAGGAGTTGCATTAATAGAGATGGCAGGAGGGCAGGGGGTGAAGCCCAGTGATAGAGTGCATGTGTAGCATGCACAGGCCATCAGTCCAAACCCCAGAAAGGCAAAAGTAAAAATAAAAATCAGGGCAATAGAAGGGAGACAAGAAGTGGAGTGGGACCCCTATAGTGCACGACTGGGAGAAGACATATCTCTGCCCTCACACCACTGTGCCTTGGACAAGCAAACTTACTTTGCTGGTGGCAGTGGATGCAGACAATCTGACTGAAGGGTACCACCAAGGCATAGTCCCAGTAAACGCTGAAAAGGAACCAGACTGGTGTTACTGTGTCCCTAGACCTGTCAGCCTGCCTTTCCCAACCCTGGGAACTATCCTGAAGAGTGGATGACCATTGCTGAGAAGTGACCTCAGCCAACCATGTCCCTCTAAAGCCCATGCTGTCCTTATGGCATAAAGCCAGTTAAATCTCAGTTGCCTGGAACTTTGGCTCAGGCACACCTCTCCTAGCCAGGCTTGGCTCAATCCTAGAACACTTAGGAATCATGCCAGGCAGCCTCTCTCTGTAATTCTTGGCATTAGGATAAGAAGTGAGGGCTGCCTCCTGGAGCAGGCCGAGTCTCTCCTTTTCCCTGCCTGGGATTAAGCCCCCACTCCCTGCCTGGTCCCCGGGAGAAACATCAAGGCCCCCACCTCTTTTCTAGCTCCGAGTCCCCCAGAGTCCCGTTCATGAGTTGGTTGGGGGTCCACTTCAGAGTGAGGCTCTCTGCAGACTGGTGCAGGGAGAGGTAGCCAGGGACAGCCTCCATGTCCTCCTTCTATAAGGAGGAGAAACACCAGAAGACAGAGACAAAGATGGGTTGGGAGGAGAGCCCAGGTGGGAGCTGAGCTGGAGGCTGGGCAGAAGCAAGGGAGAACAGGAGCCACATGGCAGACCCTGGTTGGCCTGGTGCCACTGGCTCTGCCCTGTCAGCTTCCAAGATGCCAGGTGTGTTCTGGGCCAGCCAGCCCCAAGTTGGGCAATGACCCTGCCTGTTGGCTGCCATTCCTAACTCTGGATGGCCTGGTTTTCAGTTTGCCAGGACAGATGCTATCCCTAGCTCCTGCCAACTCCAGAATAGGCATGAGTCATAAGAAACAGTGTGTGTTTGCACCTCTTTGGCCAGAGGCTTTAGGAAAGAAACAGCTGTGGCTAGAGGTGTCCAGTTTGAAAAAGGAGACTGAAGTGAGCCAATGGTGGCATTAAGTTTTCCTACCGGCTGTACCAGCACATTGTTCTTGCCATAGAGTAGCCTCGTCTTGGAGTTCTGATGCAGAGATTCCACATACTCGCGGGCGCAGGCTGCCAGCCTGTCCTCTGATGCATTGCCACTAGAATGCCGCTTCCGGATCTGCTAGAAAAGCTATGGCTCAGTTCCAGCCTTGGTAAATGAGAATGCTCAGGCTTCCATGCTGACTCTCTCTTACCCCAGGTCCTGTTCTTCCCGTTTTGATTTACCCCACAAAAGAAAGGGCTCTTGGCATTTCTGCAAGTGCTAGTGTGGGGAGGAAGCTCTTTGTGGGGTCAGTTTCCCTTCCCTATAGACTCATGAGTGTCACTTGAATGAATACAAGGGACAGAAAAAGGAACACCCACCCCCAGGGCTGGGCGCTTTGCAGGGGAGTCCTGACGATTGGGGGGACCCCTGATACGGTGCCTCTGGACCAGCTCATCAGCAGAAGGGTCAGTCCAATAGTGATCAGCTGTCTTGAGCTTCGTGTATTCCAAGGCACAGGGTCCCACTGCGACAACAGGGATGGTTAGCTTAGGGAGAACTCCCTTACCACTTGCCCCTTACCCTAATGGCCCTCAGCAGGCCTCTAATCTCCAGGCTCACCTAGAAGAGAGGCCAGGATTGGCCCAAACACAGGGTCTGCCAGTAATGCTTCCTTCTCGTAGAACTTGCTGCCAGGAGACAGACAAAATGATTGACAAGGCTTGTGGACTGAGTCCAGGGCAGTCAAGCTCATCAGAAAAGGATGTCCCAACACAGACCAGGTTCTTGTTAGTCACCATAAAGGGATGAGTTCATAAGACAGAGCTTCAAAATTAGGAGCATGGTGTGGTCTATGTTTTCAGGGTGCTAAAAGGAAAGATGGAGGCATGCCTAGACTGTCAGGAATAGCTAAGCATGTAGAGGGTGGGGCTAGAGGCCTGTCCAGAAGGTGATGTGAAGGAGGGGCTGGTTGGGGGATGGGGCAGTCACCTGCAGTTTTCCGCCAGGTACTGTACAACCCTGTCCAGAACTTTCTCGATGAGTGCTGTGCGTACCCATATATGTTTCAAGGCCTGTGGGCTGAGGGCTGGAGCCTTCCCGCTGGCTGAGCCCTGTCTCCGCAGGGCCTCCTGACTGCCTCCTGAGGATTTCCTGCAAAGTGGAGGAATGTTTCAGGCTTTTTTTTTGGCAGAACTGGGCATTGAACTCAAGCCCTTGTGCTTGCCAAGGAAGTACTTATTCTACTGAGCCATCTCCCCGGCCCTAGAGAAGGGTTTCAGTGTACAAGTGTTCAGGGATAAATTCTGATAGTGGCACTGGGAATAGGGACCAGTGCCATAAGATGGGAATTCAGAGGCTCCCTAGGGTGGCATTGGGAGTTGGAGAATAGGACCTTGGGTCTATAAGGAGCTAACTCCCATCCTCAGGTTGGTCCCTCACTCAAGAGGTCCTCTAAGACATGGGCCAACAAAGCCAACCCTCAAGCAGGTTGTTTTGGGAAGGAACAAATGCCAAGGGAAAGAGCAGAAGGGAGGGTTGGGAGGCATAGGTCCAGAGCTCACCTGCCCTCTACTTGTTGTTGCAGCTCTTGCACTTTGTGGCAAATCTCCCCAGCCACAGGGCATGTCTTCCCCACCTTGGTGAACAGGGCTGCCATTTTGTCACTGCGCAGGAAGCCAGCAGCACGGCGTTTCAGCTGATGCAGGAGGCAAGCTTCTACTGCACCTGGGCCACAAAGAAAAATAGCACCTGAGCTTGTAAAAGAGGAGGAACCTCCTCTTTCCCGTGTCTATCTCAAGGCCTGGGAAAGGGCAAACCACAACCTATGCTGGAAGTAGTGATAGTCTCAAGAGATACACTCTGACCTCCTTTCAAACCTCCTCTCTGTCCCTCTGCTCTGCCCATGGTGGGCTTGGTGACATGCCATGCATCCTACTTCACCTCTTATTTGCAACATCAGCCCTATAAGGCTTCAAGGACCAAAGCTGCTAGCCAGGGTTGGTATGAATGGCTATATCTGATCACAAGGGCAAGCAGGGACATCACCTGCATGACAGACAGGCACAGAGCACACAGCCCAGCAGCCTTCTTGGAGAGCATGGTGATACGGTTGCTAAGGAACAGGGCTCCATAGGAGCTCTAGAGGAGCTGAAATATTGATGAAGCCACTGCACAGATCAGTCCTGACAGCAACCTCTGGATTATTGATGAACAGAGTTGCTAAAAATGAGAGATTTCTCTTTTCCTTACAGGGAGGGCCTTCCTTCCTTCATTCATATTTTTAGAGGATGGACTTAAGTGTCTCCATCTGGCTTCTACTTACTGAGGAGGGACCCATAAGATAGAAAAAAGGGTCTGATATGGAGTTGTTGCTCTGGGTATGTGCAGATTCTGAAACTACTAGCATAAGGGCTATCAAGATAGCTCAGTGGACTAAGTGCCTGCATAGGCAAGTGCAAGGTCTGGGGTTTGATCCCTGGCACCACATGCCATGCCATCCCAGCCCCTGGATGAGCTGAGCCAAGACCATGCCTGGTGGCACACACTTGTAATGACATTGCTGGGGAGGCTGAAAACATGAGGATCACTAAGAGTTTGAGCTGCATAGTGAGATGCTATACCAAATACATTAAAAAAAGAAAAAGAAAACTTAGCATGTGTATGTGGGAGTAGGGGGTGGCCCTTATTCAGGTCAGACTTGAGTGAGCTGTGCTGGAGAAGGAAGCCAGAGACACCAAAATCTGAGCTTGGTGTGGCCACTTGCTGCCCAGAGAAAACCTGGATAAGTGACTTAATCAGCATCTGCAAAATGAGGAAGACTTCTTAGGACTATGTAAGTCACATAGGTAGAAAGTGTGAAACACTCTGCACAGGGTCTGGCTCTAAAGAGGCACCAGATCCACGTCAGTTCCTGACACTTCACCCTGTCTGTTCAGACAGTGCCAGCCAATCTGTAAATCTGGTGTGGGAGGACTGGATGTACCACAGAGAGGATCACAGGTTGCCCAAAAGGAGAGTGGACATTCTGCTGTTCTAGAAATGGGCATGGTGGCACACACCTGTAATCCCAGCATTCAGGAGGATCACTGCAAGTTCTAGGCCAACCTGAGCCACAAACTGAATTCAAGGCCAGCCTGAATTGCATAGTGAGACCCTGTCTCAAAAAAGAAAAGAAAAAAAAAAAAAAAAAAAAAAAAAAAAAAAAAAAAAAAAAAAAAAAAAAAAAAAGCCTTGTTAAGTTTAATTTACTGGCACTATTGGGATTTGAAATTTGGATTTACAGAATCAACACTAAAATACTGCCAATTAAGAGCAACTGACAGGCAGTCACTGATGTCCTGAGAGTTTTGTTTAGCCCTCTTGGATTGAAGTCAAGAAGAGAGGGGCCAGGCTCAGTGGTCCATGCCTGGAATCTCAATATTAGGGAGGCTAAGGCAAAAAGAAAGTGGATAAGCTCAAGACTAGCCTAGACTGCACAGTAAGACACTGTCACAAAAAAAAAAAAAAAAAAAAAGAAAGAAAAAAAATCCCTAGGGCAGTGGTGGTGAACTTTTTTTTTTTGGTGGAACCAGGCATTGAACTCAGAACCTTGTGCTTGTCAGGCAAGTACTTATTCTACTGAGCTATCTCCCAGCCCCAAAGTGGTGTGAACTTTTTAGAACTTTCAATGATATAAACAGCCTACTGAGCACACAGGCCTTGGGTTCACAAACTGTGCCCTGGGGCTACAACCAGCTAGCTAGGAGATTCTTAGGGGAGGGAAACAAGGTACATCCTTTCCTTCAATGGGAGGTAACATACACCTATGCACATATTTATGGAGACAGCAGTATCTTCAGGGATCACTCATATATGGGGCATGTAGGGACATCTTGGGTTAGGTTATCTTCATTCTCCTCCCCATGGTCAGTCCCTCTAGTCCCTAGAGGTCTTGTGTGGCCCTGGGATGTAGAGATATGACTCCTGGTCTTGGGGCTGCGGCAACTATGGGCGCATGCCCGAGGGGCTGCGGCAACTATAGGCGCATGCCCGAGGGACTGCCATAATGATTTCCTGTGACTACATTCCTTGTGTGGATGAGAAAAGGCACACTGAACAGAGCCAGAGTGGCAGCAGGAGGCAGCAAGTCCTGAAGGGAATCAGTGCCTTGGTAATGTGACTAATTGCATGGATAATGAGTCATTAGCCTTCCCACCTTCTCCAGGCAACTGCAAATGCAAACAGGCTGGGAGCTGAGGAGCAGCCGCCCTGCTGGGCCTCACCAGCCCTGGCAGCAGCCTCTCAGCATAGTCTCAAGATTCTCTGAAGAGTGGAGGTGTTTCTCAACCATCACTCAAGGAGGGAATGCTGAGGGAAGCCCAAACATCACACCCAGGGCCCTTGTTTACCCCACACACCCTAATTGCTTTCTGTGAAACACTGGGCAAGATGCCAGGCTGTATCTGGGGGAGGAGAAATCCTCCACACTCTCAACTTTCTAAGTAATAACCCTTTAGGCCAGGTGCTTTTGGCCTCCCATGTGCTGTTTAGCCAGTGATTGTTGAAATCACAGTTGTTCTACCCTGTTACCACAGCAGTCTCTCATAAGAATCAGTAAATGCAATGAAAAATGTTACCATGCTCAGTGCGTAGGCAAAATAATAATAATGATAATGTTAACAGAATTAGTATCTTAGCCTAAAGGGGTTTGTAGATGCCTTCTTGGGCTCCAAATAACAGTAACCTAAAATTGTGTGTGATTTGCATGAAAATTTTTGTAGTAGTTCAGAATGCTTTGGTAAGATTTCCTTTTTTTTTTTTCTCCTTTTCCTCCTTCTGGAGGGGGTATCCTTGGCTTTTGGCTTTTAAAAGAGGTTACTTGATCCCCAAAAGAATAATGCCTGGTCTTATTTATTTATTTATTTAGTATTTCAGGGAAGGATCTACATGGTGTTCAGGGTCTCACTACTAGATTAGACTTGAGATTTGCCTGTTTACAGCCTCCCAAGAGCTGGGATTACAGGTTTACACTACCATGCCCAGTCTTAACTGCTATCTCAGCATGCCCTTGGAGCAGAGCCAGCATGGCAGGCCCAGGGAGCAAACCTGGGACTCTGAGCCTGCTTGTAGGCACTTTAATCTGATGAGCTATTTGTTTGTTTGTTTTTGGCAGGACCAGGGATTGAACTCAGACCCTTGCCCAAGTGCTTATTCTACTGAGCCATCTCCCTGGCCCCTGCTGAGCTATTTGGCCCTATTTATTTATTTATTTATTGGCGGAACTGGGGATTGAACTCAGGCCCTTGCACTTGTCAGGGAAGCGCTCATTCTGCTGAGCCATCTCCCCAGCCCTTTATTTATTTGTTTGTTTGTTTATTTATTTATTTATTTATTTTTTAAGATAAGGCCTCACTTGAAGCCCAGGCTAGCTTCAAACTCATCTTTTTGCCTCAGTTTCTCTCTCTTTTTTTCTTTTTTTGATTAAAAAAAAAAGATAATTTACCTGAGGGTGGGAAAAAGGCGGGAAGATAAAGGGAGAGAGAACATGAGAGCAGATAGCTATTCTAGAGCCATAGGGAGTATTAGAAAGGGAAATACTGCCAGGGAGATGGCTCAGTGGAATAGCACTTCCCTAATAAGCACAAGGGCCTGAGTTCAATCCCTGGCTCTGCCAAAAAAAAATAAGAACTTTGGGGACTGGGAGATGGCTCAATAGAATAAGTGCTTCCCTGGCAAGCACAAGGACCTGAGTTCAATCCCCAGTTCCACCAAAAATAAATTAATTAATTAAAAAGAAAGGGAAATACTCCCTGCCTCAGTCTCATGAATGCTGGGGCTATAGGCATAGATCATTACTACACACATCTTCCTCCAAGATTTCTGAGTTGAGGGCTGAGGAGATAGTTCAGTGGCATAGGCATCTGCCTGGCAAGTACATAGTCCTGAGTTCAATCCAAGTACCAGAAAATTAAAAAAAAAAAAAAAAATTCTGAGTTGAACAGAAACTCAAGTATTTCCACTGAAACATAATATTCCCATTTAAAAAAAGAAAGTGCAAACTATTTCCACTTTCTCTTCCCTCATTCAATATACAGTGAATACCACACTCAGAACAGCTAACAGGGCCACCAAAATAAAGTCCAACCCTATTCTGATACATTCCCCAGGTAAGGCTTCTCACAGATACTATGGGGGACTGTTAAGCACTTTTCCCCAGTAGGAAGTGCACATGAAGGCCTGACCAAAGGCTCAGGGAATCTAGCAGAACACTTTGTTTTTGCCCCAGATCTGCCACCATACCCACACACCCTCCTGCCCCAGGATGGAGGCCATGTAGGAAATGCTGGACCCATCTCCCACTAACTGAGCTGGCTGGATCCTGGACTCCAGACTATAAAAATTTCAGGGCTCCTGCCTACAGTCACTCTGGATGCACCACAGGGACCACAGGATATCAACCCCGATTATCATGTGGCTCCTTTTATGAGAAAATATGTACTAGTTAATAAAACCTAACACTTGCTGGGATAGAAAGGTTCAAGCAAATGAATCAAAACAGAGAAAGGCATGACTTAACAAGCATGATCTGCCCATTTTGGTCTTATTGGAGTCATCAGAATTTGGGACAGATGAATCCAGCAACCTTCTCCACTGTCATCTACCCTGTCCCACTGACAGGATGGCTCAGGGAACTAAAGCTCTGAGTGAGCCACAGCATATCTAAATTTAACTTCAGCTCTTCACAGGGAGTCTACTCCCAAAGGTGTATACTGCCTTTCCCAGGAAAGGCTAGGGCCATAGACCCAGACTAACCTAGTCAACCAGCATCTGATATACCCTTTAACCCCACTAAATTATGCAGTTTAAGATTGGGAGTGGTGGCATGTGCCTGTAATCCCAGCTCTTGGGAGGCTGTAAACAGGCAGATCACTACAAGTCTGATCTAGTAGTGAGACCCTGAACATTCTATAAATCCTTCCTTAAAGCTGGGTATGGTGGCACAGGCCTGTAATACCAGCACTCGGGAGGCTGAGGCAGGAGGATTGTTGTGAGTTCGAGACCAGCCTGAGCTACAAAGTGAGCTTAAGGCCCGCCTGAACTGCATAGTGAGACCCTGTCTCAAAAAGACAAAAAAAAAAAAAAAAAAAAAAAAAAAAAAAAAAAAAAAGGGCTGGCAAGATAGCCCAGCAGTCTAAAGCGCCTGCTTTGGCAAGCTCTCAGGGACCGCGGTTCTATCCCTAGCACCACATGCCATGCCAGCCCCTCCCCCAGGGCGGGCTGAGCTGACCCCGCACCCCTGCAAGAAAACAGTCTGTGATGTGTAGCAAGACACTGTAATAAATAAATAAAATAAAATAATTTAAAAAAAATCCTGCCTTAAAATACAAAAAAAAAAAATTTTTAAAAATGGTAGCATAAAAAATTGCAGCTTATCAAATGCTGCTTGGGGCTGGAGACCTCAAGTGCTAATGGAAACCTATAAGGCCCTACCCCAACACCTCACACACTGATTTAACCACATAAGAGACATGGGGAAATAGGTGGAAAGGATGTGGAAAGTTGCTAATCTGCTTGTACAGTGCTGGTGAGAAGGTTGGCTAGTACAATTTACACAGTGAAAACAAGGTACTATCTAAAATATATAACCTTGGGTCTGGGGAGATAGCTCAGTAGAATAAGTGCAGGCTGGCAAGTGCTGGGTCTTGAGTTCAATCCCCAGTACTGCAAAAAAAAAAAAAAAAAAAAAAAAAAAAAAAAAAAAAAAAAAAAAAAAAAA
>PVKA01036204.1:0-21991 GCA_004027165.1 Ctenomys sociabilis
AATTTCTATTTGACATAATACCCAAAATTGAATAACTGAATATTCTTGCTCTTAGCTTTAAAGATGATACGGTGTTTTCCTTTCTTTTCTTTCTTTCTTTCTTTCTTTCTTTCTTTCTTTCTTTCTTTCTTTCTTTCTTTCTTTCTTTTATTCTTTCTTTTCTTTCTTCTTTTCTTTTCTTTTCTCTTTCTCTCTTTTGTTTTTTTCTTTATTTACAAAAGTCTATTTATTTGGTATAGGATCTTGCTTCGCAGCTCAGACTCAGTGATCTGCTCAGACTCCTGTCTCAGCCTCCCCGGTTGCTGGGACTACAGCCATGTCCCACTATGCCTGCTTTCTGTGGCCTGCACTGCACTCCTAAGGTTCAGGGGTCAGCACAGCACACAGTACTGCTGATTGAACCAGGTCTTTCCAGACTGTCACTATCTGCAGACCATGCTGGAAATGTGGTTTCACACCAACTTCCAGCTGGGACAGATATTGCTGGGGAATGGGCATGAAGGTGAATGCACTGTCGTCAGCACATTTTGTTTCCATTGAAATTTTGTATCTCCTCCCATGTATCTCCAATTGAAATGCAATGACAGACATAAGAACTTGACAGTGGAAGGGAATCAAGCTGGTAACGGAAAGGTAGACTGGACACAGGTACGGATTCATGGGTCTGTATGATTTTTCATGTTTGAAGACCATTTTAGAAAAAAAAATGTATCATAAGTTGTTATATATATATATATATATATATATATATATATATATATATATATACTGTGTATCTATATATTTGTATATTATAGTATATATATACATATACATATATATATAACTATATATACATATATACAACATATATACATATATATATATTACTTATTTTCTGAATTATATTAGGGCTACCTTACAAGGCATTCAGCTGAAATATGACATAATTACATAATATGATTTTATGTCTTTTAACTTTTTAAAAAATTTCCATTTACATTAGAGTATTCACAGAACTAGATTTATTAAGGTAAGCCTCCTAGAAATATACACTCACTGCTATTTTCTGATATTCACAGTCATAATATGGAATTTATAGTGCAGATCAGGCAACTTGAAAGCGGCGGCAGATCACATTTAGGGGTTGACAGCCCCCACCCCAGATTGTGTGGCAGTGTGCCGCAGAGATCAGTTAGTTTCATTTTCAGCTAAGCATATGTTGACTAAATTAGGCAGGGCTACAGGAGACTTCACAAAAAGAGGATGGGGAGATACAATTCTCAGCAATATTTCTTTCTTCCTCTCTCACCATGGGCATAAAACTATCAGAAACAAAATTGCAAAGCCCAGAAAGAATTAAACTATTGGATTAGGGACTTCTTAATGAAGCTGAACTGCTACATGTTGTAAAGAATCAAAATCAATTTTGTTCATATCAGAAAAAATTTTGAAATACCCTATTTACAACTCTCCTCAGGTGTTAGAATTTCTATTTACATCTACAACAATAGTTCTTTTGCCCCAGTCAACATTTTTTTTTTTCAATCCAAATCATTCAGGCTTCAGAATCAACTTATTTTATCTGGATTTATAGGGCAAAATCATAATAGCTTTGAGTAAAATACAAAAATGAGTCATTATTTTTAGAAAGTAATGTATGTTTTCTCTCAAAGTTTTACTAGGAAAATATCTAAATTTATTTCTATATAACTCACTTCTGCTTCTCCAATTAAATATAGAGCAGCTGGTCAGCCAAGACTGACTATGTTAATAAAAAAGAAAAATTAGCAATAAATTCACACAAAATTAAATTATTGACATTGAAAACTAATTTTTACATGATGATTTTAATAAGCTAAGAAAAAGTAATGAGGCAATTTTAAAATAACTAGTGATGACTAACATTCCATATTACAATATTCGATTATGCATATAAAACTAGTGCTATTCACATTTAAAAATAAATGTCAAAACATTAATTTTAGAATGTACATGCAAAGACATTTGTGTCTGGTTTTAAACATTTTAGTTTTCTAAAGAAAGATTAATTCTAGATGCATAAACATATATGTTTCATCACAAATATTGACTGCCTATAGAGCATGAAATTGTCTTTATCTATTTGTCATCTCAGTAATATAGTTAACAACTGTGTTATGAAACAAATTGATAATTACATTTACAAAAACATCACTAATATTATTATATTTTGAGATATGTAATCTACTTTTCTATAAAAGTTTATAGAAACAACCAACCATGTCTTCCTAAAAATACTTTATTGAACTAAATTAGATTTGGGTTGAAACAATATAGATTTTCCAAGTTTAAAATATACAAATAGCTCTATTTATTGATGTAAGACAACAGGAGTAAGGGCTTAGCTGTCTTTTCCTGTTTATCTGATTATGTGGATGGAGAAGTAGTGCATTTTGCATGTGGCATACTCACATTAATAAGATCAGTCAAAAGAGGCATTTTTAAGTGTTACCATTTTTGCTATTGAGAATATCTTCTATTGAAAATGTACTGTGTACATACTGGTACCTAAAATACATATTTTTGGTCCAGCCAAATAGCTTAGTGGATTAAAGCACCTGGGGCCAGGGGTTCGATCACCGGGCCTACTATGCCAGTCCCAACTGCAGGGTGCACTGGAATAGCAATGGAGACAGGGCGTAGTGGCACATATCTGTAATCCCAGCTCTTGGAAAGCTGTAAACAGGTGGATCACTATGAAACCAGTTGAGCAGTGAGACCCTGAACACCCTGTAGACTCTTCCTTAAAATACAAAGTAAATAAATAAATAAAATACATATTTTTAATTTACTCTCATTGTATACATAAGACAATGGGGGTACTTTCTCTCATTTAACAGTTAAGAAAACTGGGTCTTGAAAAGATTGATTTATGGGACTAAGGCCAAAAACAAATAAATAAATAAAACAGAAAGTATCTAAATGTTTATTTCAATGTCATACAATTTCAGAGTTTATATTATAACCACTGTTGGCATTTAATTTAAATATATAAATTGCAACATAATTTATACAATCTGTTTCTTTTTCAAATCACTAAAATTAGCATCAACCAACTGCTTTAAATTTGATCATGTATTTTTTGAAATCACACTTTTTAAATGTATTTTAGGACAGGGCCTAACAGGGTCTCACTGCACATATCCAACTTATAGTGATCCTCCTGTTTTCAGCATCACAAGTGCTAGATTACAGGCACATGCTACCATGCCCACTCTGAAATCACACGTTTTATTTGTTTGATTTTTTTGTGGAACTGGGAATGGAACTCAGCACGTTGCACTTGCCAGGCAAGTGCTTATTCTATTGAGCTATCTCCCATCCCCTGAAAATGTACTTCTTAAAAAGTGTTTTATGTTATGTGAACTTTATTGTTTATATTCATGTTCATTTTTGCAAGATTATAGGTATTTAATAAACATTAATTTAGTTAATTTAACAAATACCTGCCAGTTTCCTATTCTGGGCCATTCTGCCAAGCCCCAGTGATACAACAATGGGGAACTTTGACAAAATGGATGATATATCCAGTGAATTGTACAATCTCTTTAATGAGTGGCTGGACTTGATTACAGGATAAAGAACCCTTTAACTCATCTACTTTATTTCAAATCTTTTAGCCATTGAATATTTTTCACGGGAGCCAGGTAGATGGTTCAGTAGAATAAGAGTTTGCCTGACAAGCACAAGGGCCTGAGTTCAATCCCCAGTTCCACCCCCCTTCTCAAAACAAACAAACAAAAAAACAAAAACAAATGCAGTCACTTTTCTAGTCACTCCAAATATTAAATTATCTTAATCAGATAACTATGACTTAACTTTTTTATTATTTATTTACTTTTGTTGTTGTTGTATTTTTAGGGAAGGGTCTACAGGGTGCTCAGAGTTTCAGGTTTCATTAGCAGATTGGACTCATAGTGATCCATCTACTTACAGCCTCCCAAGAGTTGAGAATAAGTGCACACATCACCATGCCCAGTCTCAGTTGGGTCTCAGCGTGCCCCTGGAACAGGGTAAACACGGCAGGCCCTGGGGATCAAACCCTGCCCCTGACCCCCAGTGCCAGCTTGCAGGTGTTTTAATCCACTGAGCCATTTGGCCAGCCCTAATCTCTTATTTTTAAATAGTGTACAATTGAGGTAGTTTTCATATTATTTAACATAAGCTGTTGTTATATGCCCAACTAAATCACGAGCCTTCGCCCAATCACTTATGTTAGACGAGGGTAATTCTGTCTTCATCTCATCTTTTACTTTGTACTCCTCCCATTTACCCAGTGTTCCAGTGTGGAAAGATAAACAGGAGACACCTATCACCAGTGTCATTTTCTTTTGGTCCACGTGGCTCTTAGCCAGAAGGTAGCTCTCTTGTAGGACACAGCTGCCGCTTGCTGCAGCCCATGGATTCTGCAGTGTAATACACTTGTAGCTGGGAAGAGGGAAGCCGGCCTCACTTCCAGTGGGCACAGTAAGACCCGCTTCCCTCAGTGCATCCAGCACTGGATCTGCAGAGCAGCACTATGCTTTTGTCAACACATTAACAGTCTCCAAGAACTGCACTCAGTCTTTTTCTTCTCACCCTTAGAATAACACACTTTCCTTTGTATCTTTAAGCTATTTTATTTTACTTTTCAGGTTTTGAGCCATGGGATGACCACATAGCTCAGATAAACACTGAATTTATCCTGTAGCCACATCTGGATTCTTTTTTTTTTTTTTTAAACAGCTGGGAGTGAGAGATCAAGATTGCTATTCACTGCATCATTTGCAAATATTTGGTGTCTTTTAAGTGTAATATGGTAAAATTCAATACTTCTCTTTAGAGAAAATAATGCTTAATATTTCTCTTCAGAGAAGAATGGAAATAATTCCTTTCAAGTACTGTAACATTTTGTCATCATAAATAAGTGATCCATGCAATTTATTAAATTTCTTCATAATATCCTTATAACTTGAATTGTGATACCTCACCTCAAGAACAATAAAGCAGTTGTTCTCTGCTCCTTATACATGTTCAGTTCTTCTTCCCCTTTAATGTGTGAGTTAGGAGATAGGATTAAGCTTTTCCATAGCAAGTACAGCACCATTCTCGGGGAATCCAAATCTCACATAATCGCTTCTCGGCCTTTTGGCTAAGATCAAGTGTAATATCTGTTCTTATCCAAATCTTACACAACTCAACACAATCCCTGATATCTTTCATAAGACATGGTGGGAAAACACCTTGAACACAAGAAAATCCTCTTTCCCGGCACTGTGAAGGCAACCTCAGGGCAAAACATTTTTAAGACTAAACAGTGCCAGAAAGCAGCACATCTCCTTCCTCCAATCAATACTACCTCTAGTAGGCCTGTGTCTGTACAACTCACCTTCTGTGAACAATCATCAACTAGTTCTAGATCTACCCAAGTCCTTGATCCAACTTTTTCATTGTCTATTCCTCCAAGGAGTCAAGCACATTCCTGGTCTTTCCAGCACTGCTTTATTTGTTTGCAGCTCCATCTTCAACTTCTTTTGGCATTGCTGGCATTGTGGGTTTTCCATTAATTCATGACTTCCCTTTTCTATATTTAATTGCAATGACTCAATGATTTAATTAAAGGGGTTAGGTGAACCCACTGTCTCTAGCCCAATCTAACTTTGTTTCTGCCAAAAGACAATATCAACATTTTAATATAATAAGCAACTGACAGTGTTACTTAGATAGTGATGCTTGTGTGATGGTTGTTCTTTATATGCTATTTTGGAGTGAAGAAGTTCTCGAAGAGAATCTAAGAGAGATTATAAAGCCTCTCAGCCACCTCTAGGAACATACTCAAATACTTCATCAAAGTAGTATTTCATCTACGTTTTTTTAAAGACACGTGAATAGTTTGACACTAATTCTGGAATTCTGAGTAACACAGTGCATGGTGCATTCAGTATTAAAGCTTGCTCCACTCATTGCTCAAGCTAAGTGATGATGTTTACACCTAAGCTCAAAGGGCATAAATCATCATTTATACTTTATTTGTCTTACATGAGAATTTTTCTTTCCTGCAGAACCTTGCCAGGAAGACGAGTTTCAGTGTGTCAATGGAGAGTGTGTTCCACTGGAGCATCGGTGTGACCACCACCCGCACTGTCAGGACTCGTCTGATGAAGCTCACTGTGGTATGTCTTACTTTTACAAAAATGCTTGCACTTCTTTAGTTTCTACTATTGGATTCCACAAATCTGTGAAACAAAGGTTATTTGTGTATTTATAATAGAGTGTTTTGACATTTTAAATGTGAACATCCAGTGATTTCAGCAATTTTGCATCCTTCTGGTTAGAAGTTAACACTCAATTTTTTTGGTTTGTTTAAAATTTAAAAAATTCAACTCTGAATAGTGGTTAGCCAATATTCAGAAAGTAAACTTAAACTACTGTGAAAGACAATAGCTCAGATCAGGTACCACAGCACCAATCAAACTGGTTACTGTGTTCTGCTCACTGCCTATAGGCAGAGCCATGGACACACTTGTATGTAACTGTCTTCTTTAGACTTGGTCCTTTCCTTTCTTGCTTCAAAATTTCCTACTCCCCTTGCCTTGCTATGTTTCATTTCATGCTTCCTTCTGATTCTGATAACAATATGAGAGACGTAGTATTTTATTATAGTAAAATGTCCTATTTTTATTTCTAAATAACATCCAAAATAATATCCTTCATTGTTATTTGAAATATTACAAATTAAACCAACACTGAGATTTCATCTCACTCCAGAAAGAATTGCATTGTCAAAAAATCAAGTGATAGGACTGGCCAGACACCTTAGTGTATGATAGCACCTTCTTAGGCAGGGACCAGGGTTTGATCCCCAATGTACCATGCTGGCTCTGCTCCAGGGGTGCTCTGAGACAGTGATGGACACTGGGTATGGTGGTGTGCACCTGTAATACCAGCACTTGGGAGGCTGAAAACAGGAAAATCACTATGAGTCCAATCTGTGTAGTGAGACCCTATAGACTCTGTAGGCCCTGTATTAAATAAAAAAAAAAAAATCAACTGATAACAAATGGTCCAGAGGCTATGGTGAAAAAAGGAACCCTTCTCCAATGCTGGTGGGAGTGTAGACTTGTGCAACAACTGTGGAAATCAGTGTGAAGATTCTTTTAAAAACTAGGATTACAGATCCCATTTGATTCAGCTATTCTCCTGGGTATCTTCCCAGAAGAATTAAAAACATCATGCCACAGTGATGTATTTACACCCATGTTTTCAACAACACAGCTTGTAATGTCTAAATCTTTCCAACAACCTAAATGTCCATCAACTGAGGAATGGATAAATGTGTGTGTGTGTGTGTGTGTGTGTGTGTGTGTGTGTGTATTTTACCTAATAAAATACTCCTTATCCATAAGAATGATAAATTTCCGCATTTGTAGGTAAATGGGTGCAACTGAAAACAATACTCATATGTGAAATAAATCAGAGCCACATGTGCAAACATTGTATTGTCTTGTTAGTGTATGAAATTGAAAGACCCAAAATGTACAATAGATATTGTAAATAAGAAAGAAACTGTTCAAAAGAAAAAGAAAAAACTGGGATGAGAGAAAGAGGAAAGTAAAGAATGGAATCTTAGTTCAGTAAAAAGGGAGTTTTGTGTTAATCTTTTTTGGACAGTACTTCATGACTGTATCATGTACCCTGAATAATTATTATGAAAAATAGCAATACACAATATATTAATTTTGTACTCTCCTACTATCCTACTTTGAAACTTTGTTTTATTGTTATTTTTACTTATTTCTGTCAAAAAATTCCATTGCTTACATATGTGTCATGCACTGTAATTAAATGCTATAAATCAATTCCATAACAGAATTAGCTCTAGTTTGGTCATGAATAAAATGCATTCTAGAGAAGTTTGACTCTGAAAGATCACATACCTAATAAGGGCTGAAGCAATTCTGAGATTATGTCTTTTTATTTGTAGCCATTGACCTAAGTCTTTTCATAAAGAGGCTAAAATGTAAGCAATAATTATAGTTTGCAGGTAACTTGACCACCATTTCTGATGTTTTTCATTGTTTGATAATACAGCTTATTTTGCTACATTTACTATCTAGGGACAAATAGCCTAAATAATCTATCCCAAGTGTTTGTAAGCTAATGGGAAATAAATAGCAAAAAGAATAACTGAAGAAATAAATAGAAGTACATGCCTAGAGTTGTTTTCTGATTTTATTTGTTTTCATTTTAAAAAGTTGTTTTCTGAAGCCAGCAAGATTGCTCAGAAGACTAATCACCTGCTTAGGCAAGAGCAGGGACCAGGGTTCGATCCCCAGAGCCACATGCCAGGCTGGTCCTGCCCCCGGGCTTGCTGAGCCAGCCACCAAGTCTGGGCCTGGTGATATACACCTGGAATCCCAGCACTGGGGAGGCTAAAAGCAGGAGGATCACTATGAGTCCAAGCTGCATAGTGAGACCCTGTACAAAATACTTAAAAGAAAATTAAAAAGTTGTGTTCCTACTCTGTCAGACTAAGTTACATGATGAGGTCTTTACAAATAACTTTATTTTCTATTCATTTGCTATGCTGATATGCAATGAATTATCTTATCACTTATGTTATTGCACTTATGTGAAAAACCAAAATTAAATCTACTCAATTTATTTTTGAACTTGTGTCTTCCAACACACCCCGAAGAAAAACTACAGTCATTATACTATAAATACTAAGAACGTTGTACATTTTGTTAAAGACTATCACTTACTTTTATCAACTTACCTCAAAATGACCCTTGTATGATCTGCTATCTTTAATGGAACTGCCTGTTAAATTTCATTTAAATGTAAACAAAGGTAAAATTGTAAGTTTAAATTTAAAATTGTAGTTATGTACATATATGGGATATAAATTGATAGTGTCATATATGTATATAATGTAAAATGATTAAATGAAATATCTGTCCATAAACGCAAATTTTTATCAGTTCTTTTGAAATTTATTTTCTTAGCAAGATAGAAATACACTCGGCTTAATACTGTCATTGACTAGTGACACCGTGCTGTGCAGCACATGCAGCAAAGTTTATTTTTCTTGTGGAAATGAAACCTTCTGCCCTTTAAGTAAGACCTCGCCCTCCCCACGCTGCAGCCCGGTAACCGCCTCCCACTCCTGACTCTCTAGTGCGTCTTCTCAATGGCACCGCGAACAGCAACGGCTTGGTGCAGTTCAGAATTCAGAGCGTTTGGTACACAGCCTGTGCGGAGAATTGGACCACCCAGATTTCAAATGAAGTTTGTCAGTTGCTGGGTTTAGGGTAAGTAATTCTACTCAGTTTTCTTCTATGATGTTTCCTTTGTTTCACATTTTTATTTTTGTTACTACACGTTGGCACTATGTAATGAGTACATTCTTCACAGGAAGCCAGAACGTGTACAATGCGCGTCTTCATTCTTTATACATCCCCTGCCCCCTCTCCTTCCCCTTCCTTGCTCCGCCTTTTGGTTTCCTTCTCATTAGCAAAAGAAATTCTCTTCTTTTAAATGATGTCAGATTGGGTTTCTTTACAATACATGCTACAGATTTAGAAAGTAACAAGAAAGGAAACAAAAGTCATGATTAATTTTATCCTCAAAGTCTTACTGTTAATATTCTTTGAATAAATGCTGCTGCTATGTTTTCTACCTAGATGTCCTCCAAAATCTTATGTGCTCATAGAAGGGTTTGTGGAGGTGCTTGGCTTATGGGGTCAAGATTCCCATCAGTGCGTTAGTCCACTGATGAGTCTATAGCTAACAGTGATTTGGGGAGGTGAGGCCTGGTTGGAGAAGACAAGTCAGTAGGGGCGTGGCCTGGAAGAGTAACGTCTTCCTCTCCCTTGACCCCTCTTTGCTTCTTGATACCGTATCATGAGCCTTGTCTTCTCTGTGCCCCTTTGCCATATGCCACCCTGCCTTGGAACCAGCTGTGTGTGTACTGAAACCTTTTCAGAGTGTAGGATGAAATAAATTTTCCTCCTCTAACTAAATGAAGTGTGATTTTTCTCAGCAAGCTGAAAAGTAACGGAGACAATGTCTAAATTTCATATACTGATTTCTTGCTCAACAATCTCAAAAGTAATCATGGGAAAAATAGAAGTGCTTACTTGTTTTATGTTGTAGACTCTCTCAGTTTTAACACAGCTTTCTGGACTTTGAAGATGTGGAGATTCACAGACATTATGAAACTCATATAGTTATTTTTATCATTGATTCAATACTATATTGTTTACCAATGTGTCTATTATAATAAACTGTGAGGTTCCCTAAAGACAAAGGCTTACTGAGCTGGCTTTCCATTCTTGTGTCACATATCTGAGACAACTAACATCTGAACAGATAACTCATGTTAGTTCAGTTTTATAGCTTCAGGCCGTGGTGAGGCAGAACACCAAAGCAGGCATGTAAGGTGCAGCAAAACTGGTCAGCTGATGACATGGGGACATAAAGGGAGGAAATAAATATGTCGAGGTTCTTCCATCCCTGCAGGAAGGGGCTCCCTACTCCCTAACCACCTTCCAGTGCTCTTCACCTCTTCAAGGTGTCACCATCTCTCACCAGCTCCTCCCTTAGGACCAAGCCTCCAGTACATGGCAGTTGAGGGATATTTAAGATACAAACTGCAACTTGTGTCCATTTTATATATTATTGCTTGTGTGTAGACTAGGCCTTCTCTCAAAAAGGCTGCAAAATAAATATTTGCTAAACCAATGGACTGTATTCTGCATAAGCGAATGTGTCATTTTGGTTTTGCAGTGCTGAGAAATCAAACTCAGGGCCTCATGTCTACAAAGTACTGTACCACTGAGACATATTCCTCTCTATAAAAATATGTAGAGTAGGTTAGAGAGACAGACATAGCTATCTACATATATGACAAAAGTTGTCCAACTATATATCATTTTATTTTTTATTCTTGTTTATGTTTTATTTTATTTTATTCATTTTTTGGTACCAGGGATTGAACTCAGGTCCTTGTAATTGCCAGGCAAAGGATTGTGGTGCTCTACGTCCCTAGAACCCCAACTACATTTCATTATCATTTTCTTTCTCTCCTCACCTGTTACCTGATTTTCTAACTTAATTCACAAGATCTAAAATTAAAAGGAAAACATCACATCTAGCCATATGCATGCTACCACCAGCACTTGCTGGATCTCCCTACCTTTCCTGCTTTATCAAAATGTTGTTGCCATCTTCCTCAATGGCTCTTCTTTCTTATTAGTTGTTCATAAATTTTTCAGGCTGCACACAGACTCAAAATTTAGCTCAAAGCAGTTTTCTTATTTTTTTCATCACTTAATTAACATGCAATACTAACTTAGCCCATAAAAGCTATTTAATTTTAGTAGATTAGAAGAATTGTATATATGCTAATACTGAGATAATACCCATCCACTACATGCAGTTCCTTTTATAATGGGGACATGTGCAGAGGTTCCACATGGCACGTTAAGATTGCTCTACAACTCCTTGTAGTTGAACTGAATGCTTTCATTTTCCCTTATAGACCCACATTCTGTGTATTCAGAATGGACAGTGTCTAGCTCAAACCATGCCCAAATCATGGCAGTCTCATTAGGAAACCAGTTACTTTCAAAACCAAAGGAAGGAAGTCAATATTACTAACCAATTTATACTATCAATTTGATTTCCATGTTTTAGAAACTTCCTGTACTCCAGGTGTACTCATATAATCATTTTTGTTATACATTATATACCTCATTCTAATAAAAGCCTTTTCAATATGTAATTTGAGGCAAGACCTGTAAGAACGTAGTGTAGGAGGACAATTGTTTACTGATAGTTAACAAAACACTGAAATTGGCAGTTGCTTATGTTCACTTCCATTGAAGTGCCCAGTAAGTAGTATTGAATCCGTTTCTGACTGTTAACAATGATTTTAGTTCAATAGCCAATTTAGAAAGGTGACACCTGAGGAAGTTGTCTGAATCTACAGTCAAAGTTGTTGGGAATGCTAAGAGGCCTTTATAAACAGAGTCAACCAAGGAGATTGCTAACTTTACCTCATTTTCAAAATGGTGCATCAGAATGTTCTTGATAACTAGACTTTCATTGCTCTGGAGCTTCCTTTTCCAATTTACCATCTTCTGAAAGATAACTTTATCACTACAATGTAGGAGCTTTGCCATGATGGCCTTGTTACTCTTAGCTAAGCTATTGGATACAGATATCATATGTGGTAATTCAGATGAATCATTTATTTATAAAGAAAAGTTACAGTGATCAACCTCCTTGATAAAAAATTTTAAGTGAATTTGACTGAAACATGTTCAAGGATGCCTACTGCTATTTCCTATAGCTGTGAGACAGAATGAAATGCTAAGACATCACATATTTTTGTTCCCTCAAATGGCACACAGCATAAATACATCCTTTTGATTATTCATGCGTCAAAAATACAAATATTGGCAATAATTATACTTGGCTCATGAATGATTAAGCTATCATTTTTTTCTTTAAATGCTTATATGGGGAGATAAGCATATAAATTTTGAATTTTATGTGATAAATGTAACGTGCTACAAGAAAAGCTAACACCATTTGGACATACCAGGGTTTTAGCAAGTGATCCAAGCCAAGTGTAACAAAGTTAATTGCACAACTATGGGCCACTTATCTGCAAGTTTTTCTTTTTCCCAGTGAGATTTTACTCTGTAGTTCACTGGTCTCACTTCCTAGGAATCACTGTTTCCAACTGGAGTTGGGACAAAGAACTAGATTTTTCAGTGTGCAGAAAACAAGGAGTGCATCCTACTGCCTTATATACAATATATTTGATGAAGGCAAGTTCTGACTCTCTTCTGAAATGAGTTGAATAATTTGTGCAAAGACTTTAATCTTTGGACCTGTGCTTGCCTATTAAATAGTATCCATAGTGCTCCCAGAATTGAAAGAAAGCTAGTACCTTAAGGAGAACTTTTCTAGACTAGTACATGGTAGCTGAAAGAAAGCTTACAGAGCCTGAGCAATGTGTGTTAGGTACAGTGGAAAATAATATAGAAATCAATGTATTAAAAAGCCACTATAATATCTCAAGATTATTTATGCAGACAGAGTACAAAATGCAGTTCTTCAGATTCTAGTGAATCATAGGCACCAGATTTTATCAATTTGTACCTTTTATATTAAACATTTTAATTTCCTGCCATTTATAGAGTACATAAAAAGCAAGTAGTATTTTGACTAATATTTTATATATTTGATCAAAATATGAAAGAAATATTTATGCTTATGCATGGATAAATGTTACAGGAACTCAGAGTAGTGATTTCATGGTAATCTAGGAAGGAGCACTTGATTAATACTAACCTAAAACATGAGTGATACAGTTGAGGTACTTTATGAATACATTAAAAACTCAAAGTCATCAGCTTATAGAACCTTAAAACTGTTAAAAGCACTTAAAAAATGTAAAAATAGTGTTAAATATTTGTATCCCAATAAGAATTTTATGAAACATTGATGTTAATTTTTAAATCCCTAATTGTCCTATGCAAGGTATCTTCATTTTATAATTAGAAATATCAATGTGATCATGATAGAAGCAGAATCGAAATACAATTATTTCAATGATCTTTGATTGCAGAACTGTTTCAAAAATATTGTGGGAGAAGACTGAAATGCATTCTTTTGTTTTGTTTTCATTTGTTTTGGGGATTTTGATTGCTGTTGTTGTTTGCTTTATTTTTCTGGTACCAGGTATAGAACTCAGGCCCTTGCAGGGGCCATGCAGGTGCTATGCCACTGAGCAATCACCGCAGCCCTGAAATGGGAAAGGCTTTTTAAAAGTCTTTTAAATAAATATAGCAAAACTGCATAAATTCCTAGGCCACCACACAACAAGTGCAGTTTACCTCTGTGAAGGTAAAGTGACAATAAACCAGCAGTATGGTAGATAATAGAACTCTTATTCCTGGCCCACATTTTCTATAAATGTCCCAAATTTTATTATGTGGAGTCTTATTACAACCTAGCACACAAACATTAAGACGGGACATGAGAAATAGTAGATAAATATAGTTACTATCTTTGATTTTTCCATGTCTCCTTTCTATCTTTATACAGAAACAAATGCCCACTGTTTCTCCTTTATTTTTAATTTATAACTTCAGCACCAGCAGCACTTTTAGTTTACCCTTAGCCTTGTCACTACACTGCAGTTAGGTGGGAGTCTATGTGGGCGAATTAGTAGCAAAACATGGTTTCATTGGATTTAAGTGACTCAGTTTAAAAGCTCATCATTTACCTAAAGTGCAAATTATAACTCCGATTTCTTTTTTTGTCTTAAAATTAGAATTACATTAATTCAAAACAACTAAGGACCAAATAGTAGCAAGCTGCAGTACTTTGATAACTTTCTTAGATTAATTTTTTGCATTTTGTCTATGAAGGCTTCTGAAAGCATAGTGGTATTTATGTAACTGTCTGCTGTGGGCAAGGGAGGAGCAGCAAATGTTCCACCCACTTGAGTCCCAAGATGCATCACTTGGTTATACCCACTCCTGGATGTCTCCCCTCCTTGGTTGGTGCATCACCCAATTCTACGCTAGAACCACTGGTCTCAGTCTCCAACACTGGGATTCAGGGTAATCTCGTCAGTGTCACTCAATATGTAATCTTTGCACCAAACAGGTGATAACATAAAAAATACGTATTCCAAAACCATACCTCAAATCTACTAAATCAAAAACTCCAGACTATGAAGCAACAAATAGAGATTTAATAAAACCCTCAAGTGGTTCAGACTCATGCTCTGAGAACCACTATTGTAGGACATGTGTTCTTAAACTCTTATGTGTCAAGGAGACTATTTTTAGTCAAGAAACTTACCAACCTCTTTGAGATTCATACATTTAAGTTTATAAACCAAAACATACATAAACACAATGAAACAACAGTGACAAATAATTATCAAAATATTAAAAGCATGACATAGGGATACATATTTCTTTCTTAAAGTGCCAACTAAGGTACAATTGTGGCTCTAACAGTTACCATAATGTCACAGATATGTATAAATCACACACACACACACACACACACACACACACACACATGCATATGCAGCATTTGCAGTATTCTCTAAAGATGTGAAATTTGATGACAGTATTATCAGTGCTGCTAATGATGCTATCATCATTCATTTACATTTGTACCGGAACAATAGACTAAATTTAATTTAGAAATAAATACATAAGCATTTCTTACACAACCATGTTCTAAGTTGTTGTTTTGGTGAAGCCCAGAAGTTCTGTTCTCTAAAGAACCCAAGTGAACCTAATGGTAGTTCTTTTATATCAGTGAGGAATTCCTTGCCATTTACTCCTTTTGGCAAGAAGCACAAAACTTGGTAGTTTGGTTTCACTCTATATTAAAATCAAAACAAAGTAGTACAAAACAAAGAATCAAAAGATTTTCTTTCTACTGTTAGGTTTGTATATACTACTGAGAAGAATCCCCAATTTAAAACAGTGTATTCCTTAGCTTGGCACTCTCCAACTAATATATTTTAATTGTTCTGAAAAAGTTCTTCCCACTCCAACAATAGATCAAAAGAGAAATAGAGAAATAGTTTAGAAAGACCCATATTATAAGGATTCTTAATAGAGTAAAAATACCCACGCCTAGGTTTTCACCAACTTCAGATTGGTACTATTTTCTACTTGGAAAGACTCATTCCTGATTTCCCCCACTAAATCTGAAAATTCATTTTTGGGAATTAAGAGTCTCTTTTATATGAAATGTCACTTAACTGCATTAACAAAATTCAGGCGGAAATCACCTTACTTGGAAATTTTATTTGAGATGATATTGTTTAATAAGTACCTTGGCACCCTAAAGATTTATGTGTCCAGGAAAGATGACACTATATTTATACATACATGAAGTAAGAAAAGTTCATTTAACTTTTAGTATAATTATGAATCATCTACCAATAATTTTCTACAACATATAGTCCATTGCATAAAGACAACAAGAGATCTTATCTTTCTCCAGGTTAGTGTCCTCTATAATTCTCTTGACTCTATTTTGGGGAGACAGAGATGCTGCTATATTATAAAATAATAATATAAGAGAACACTTTAAACCAAAATTCTCTTTGTTCATCTTATTTTGCTGCGAAGAAATGCTCCTCAGTCACAATTTATTATCAATGCTCTATATTCTATGAGACCAAAGAAAATGTTTATTAAAATCCATAAAATCAAATTAAAGAGGAACAGGAAGGAGAAGGAAATATAAAAAGAATTAGTATCTGTTGCAATATACAAATCCTGGCTTCCCACAAGGAACGTATTTACCATGTCCTGAAAACAGGTATCAAAGAATATGAAATGGAAATGAGGTCCAAAGAGATAACTCTGGGACACATACAAAGTTATTGTAATTTAGGACCACAGTCTCTGAGAATCCTGGAAATCCATGCAAAAAGGAAAACATTAAGTATAGCATAATTTTCAATATGAGATAGCAATCCACAGAGAATGACAGCTTTCACCAACAATGAATTCTAAGAGAAATTCCAGTGAATGTGTGCCAAATGCTTCCTAGTCAATGAATAAACAAATGGAAATACTCCAGCAACAGCTGAAGAAACAAATTTGAAGTAGAGCATGTTGTCAAATCTACCCATGATGCTATCCATGGAAATCATGTCTCCTTGACAGTCTCCTAGACATATGACCTCTGAGGTAGTTTTCACGAAAGAGGCCTGCAGTTTTTCTCATTACTAACATTGTTATGTCTACAAGGGAGCAGCTACTGACTGACCCATTGATTTCTCTCTTGCACTTAGTATCATAGCTTGCACTGAGGAGAAAACTGATTAGAGCCAAGTAACTTTTATATTGATATTTCTTTACCCCTATGTAAATGTCACATGTTTCTAGGGGCTGAAGACAGACAATCCAAAATTAATTAAACCTGCCTGTTATTAAGAGCTATCATCGTGCTAGGTAAGCACTAAGTGTAAGTGCTAGTGTATTTCTATAAATGTGGTACATGAACAAGCAAGTGTAACTGAAACGTGTCCAGTTCATTCATGCTGTTTACCTAGCTACTCACATGCTTTACCACTGAATCTCTTCCATTTATCATTTCTCTTCTAGAAAAATTATTTTTCTGTTTCTGTTCTGCTAAATCAGTCGCACTTGCCATGCCCTCTTCAACCAGCAAAGAAAGTTCCTTCCTTCTCTGAAATCCTTTTTCAGGTTAACTCCACTTGCCTTTTCATTGTTTAAACTTATCAGGGTTTGCAATGAGCTACAGCACTAGGCTGCAGAATTTGCAGTGTGCATCATTATTCTTTGTAGCTTTTGTATGTTCGAAGACTTAAAATCTCCCAATCTAAGCCCCTGCTTTAGGCAACAAATTTTATCATAGCGAACACAGTCTGAGGAAAAAAAAACAGGAGAAGAAACCTAAGAAGGACCTGAGAAGAGAGGCAGATTTGATACCATACAAGTAGCCTTGGGATATTCTTTCTTCTCTCCCTAGAATTCATCTATGACTGTACATTTATACTCCATCTATGCCTTAAAAAATAATGGTTGTGTGTATATGCTTTTTTCTTACATAAAATTTCCTGAGTTCAGGAGAGCTCTTTGATATCATATAACTGATAAAAATGGTAATAAAGATTTTAAAAATAATTTGCTAGGAGGCATTAGTATATCAATAGGGTAACACTGTATGGAGTTTTTAGGTGATACTAAATTTCTACTGATTTCACACAGCTATGTGAATGCTAGCAGCATTACCTAAATCTGAAGATCTGGAACTTTCCAAACTTTAGAAATTACGCATGCTAGTTAAAACATTCACAGAGAGTCTCTCTAAAATCTAATGACTATTGTTCTTGTGAGGAAAGAAACTTCAGACAGGATGGATTCCAGCTGCATGCTTAACAGAATCTTACTTTAAATATCCATTTTTTATTTACCTTAAAGTATTTTGAGATTTTCTCTTTCAGAAATAAAAAAGAATGATTTCAGATAGGGCTGTTAATTTTGTGTTTTCCAATAACATTTTAACACGTTGCTTGTTCTTTGTTTCTTAAAACATTTAATATCTAAATAGAGTTTCATAAACCTGCTTTATATTGTGCTTTTTGTGAATACAAATTGTGAAAATTGTGCTCAGTTAAAAAAGGATGAATTTTAAGTGTCAGGATTTGAAGTACAGGTGGCCCATTCTAATTAAATTTCAATTTCTAATACTGAGTATTGACATTTTTGTATTACTGAACCTTTGTTTTACTAAAGTTCTTCATCTATCAACATTTAAAAATGTAATTGTATCAGAACTGTATAAAATACTTGGAAGACTATTTCTTGAGTAATTCTTCATAATAAAAGACTACACATATACGACATTAACTATAACTTGTTTACTTGTGTCAGATTTGAGACAAGTATAGAAACATGGAAACATAAGATTATACTTGCCCTTTTCTCATGTGTGTGCATAATCTCTAGCTTTCTCTGTGGAATAGTTGCAGTTATTGTTTTGTTTTTAATAAGCTCAGGATTGATCAAATGATCTTTACTGGATTGCCACCATATTTACCGATTTTCCTTTAGCTCTCCTTCTTTCTAAAATAGCTACCAGTTAAAATAATTGAGCACCAATGCCATTATAGCTCATGTCAGTAGTAAATGTGCAGTAAATAAACTTGATAAAAAACATTTAAATTTTTTCAAATTAAGTTTTTTCCAGAGGCCGAGGAGATGGTTTAGTCAATTAAGTGTTTCCCTGGCAAGCACAAGGGCCTGAGTTCAATCCCCAGTTCCGCCGAAAATAAATAAATTTTAAAAAAAATTCCAGCTTTTTTAATTCAAGAAATTGATGTAAAACTTCAGTAGATAATAAAGGAAATGTCCAAGAATTACTGAGTCTAAAACTCTTCTCTCTCTCTCTCTCTGGTACATATATATATATATATATATATATATATATATATATATATATATACAAGTTATGATTGTTGTGAAGAATTACACAAGAATCTTGATGTCTGAATGGATAGATAGATCGATAGATGGATAGATAGATAGATAGATAGATAGATAGATAAAACTTAGAGCTTGTCTTATTAGGCAGTCACTTATGCCACTCAGTTATTTCCCCAGTCCCTGAAGAATATTTTTTATACTTTTAATAAATCATTCTTCAAGATGATCCCCTACTTAGTTTGAGTTTTTAAAATATATTATCTAGTGAATTAGAATATATATATATATATTTCCTCTATTATCTACTGAATATATATGTATATATATATATATATATATATTCTTCATCTCTAACATAGCAATCATATATTCATATATATCTTTCTCTGATAGAGAAGGGGTTTATATAAGTAAAAATAAAAGATCTCCCATTTGACCATGATTCTGTTCTGTGTTTCCCTGTCTATAATGGACAACAAAATCTCCTGGGGACTTGTCACAATATAGATATCCAGACCCCATCCTGACTTTCTGATTCAATTGGCCTGCAGTAATATGTTCTTGGTAAGGCCTAATACTCTTGTATAGTGAATACACAGCAAGAATCTACATGGAGAGATAGGCACATAGAAAAGTATTTAGAAAGCATTCAACACATGACAGACACTCAGCAGACTGAGATGTGGGGGATGTAAGTAAACACAAAAAGATAGCTGACATATAGGGAGATTGAAGAGTAACTAAGATTCACAACCTTTGACTTCGTGGCAAAAGTATGCACTAATCAGATCAATGATGTGTCAGGAGCTTTTAGGCAATGCAAACATAACTAAATATTATTTGACATTTTCAAAAGTCAAGATTGGCATGAAGAATTCTACATGAATCTTTACCAATGATAAATTCCAAGTTCTCCACAATCTGTTATGATGTACATTTTCCTTTCTGAAAATGTGTCAGCCCTTAAGAGTACAACTAGTTTGCATGGAGAAGTCTTTCATGACCTTTCTGACCTAAAACTGTCAGTACTCTTTAAGTGCTTCATGCCTGCATTGTTTCCAAAGCTGTACTAAATTCATTTATATAAATACTGAGATAAAATTATTCTTCTTTCCTCATAAGGGGAACAACTTCATCTGCAACAATAGCAATCATAAGGCTCATCTTTATTTTGGTAAACCTGTTTCAGATTTTATTAAAGGAATGGTAATGGCTTTCTTTGCTTGAATTACATTTATCTACTTATCAAATTAAACAACATGATACTGAGTTCAGGAATATTAAATAGAGCCTTCATTGTCCCAGCTCTTTGTTCAAGAGATAAAAGATCCCAGATACATTCTCAATTCATTGACTGAAAAAAACAAGGACTGTGCTCTGCACAGTTCTATTCTCATTTATCATAATAATTCTGCATGTTCCTTGGAAATTCCCTATATACAGATAGCAAAGGGCTAGCGTTAGCTATAGTCTGGGGAAGACACCAGGCCAATTTATTGGAAAAGCAACAATTAATTATGTTAGCAAAAAGCCACATCATCTCCTTGTTGGCCCAAAGATTACAGAATCAGGATGTGCCAGCCTATAGGCATATTTTTATACAAAGATTAAAATCTGCAATAAATTAAAGGCAAGAAACAGGATTAGTAATTGACAGCAAAAACGTCTCTAAATGAGCCTAAAGAAGAGCACTGGGATAACTAAGAGAAATCTTCAATCTATTGAAAAAGAATTCAATAGATTTTCCTGGGAAAAGAAAGCCTAGGGATTGTCTCTTGTCACATAGAGAGATCGCTTTCTCCACCTTGTGGTGACTCACCAATGAAGTTTAAAAACCTAGGCGACATACACCCTCTTTTTCAGAAATCATATAACTTCTAGTCATAGAGTTTGGTAAGCTTTGAATTTAATGAAAAATCAAGAACTTACCAACCTACTGAAAAGGAATACAGAAAATCTTTTTTTCTTGTTTGTGGCCAGATGTACTTTTTTACAGCATGAGTCATGCTCAATAAAAGAAAGGTGTACAGGACGGCACAGCAGTCCTGCAAGAATGCCACTCAGATTGATCATTACAGAGGTAAACTACAGGACCCCTGGGCATAGTGGGAGGTATCCATAATTCCAGCAAGTCAAGAGCAGGGGAAGGAAAGGTACGGGTTCAACATCAGACTAGTCAATTTAGCAAGACTTTGCCTCAGAAAATAGAAAGGGTTGGGATGTATGCAAGTTGGTGCTTGTGTGGAAAACCTGGAATCAATCCCTACTACATTAAAGCAAAATAAAACCAGCACACCACAACAGAAACAAAAGTTGTTGAGTGACATGGAAAAGTCAAATGAGTTCTTCCTATTCTATCTCCCTGCAGAATTAATGTTTCTGTTTTGATATTCTTTATTATTCTATTGATTGATTGATTGATTGAATATAGGATCTCACTATGAAGCAAGGACTCATAGTGATTCTCTTGCCTTGCCTCCCTAGCACTGGGATTATGGAGGTATACCAGAATGCCTGGTAGTCTTCAGTGTGTACAAAATCCGTTTCAGTACCATTTGCTAAAGTGACCATCTTTGTTCCAGTGAAGATATTTGGCCCCTCTAACAAAAATATGTGGCTGCGTTTGTTTGGAACTGTTTCTGTATCTTCTAATCGATTCCCTTGAAGACATAGGTGTAGGAAAATAATTTATGAAGCAAACCCAGATTGCATATGAAATATAAAAATGAACAACTAGGATCTCATTAAAAATCTTTAGTGCAACAAGAGAAATCAGAAGCCATATTGCTTCTCTAACATGAGAAACTGTAAATAAGGACCAACATGAATGATAGATATTGTGAAATAAGAAGAAAATGTTCAAATGGGAAGGGGAAATGAGGAGGGAGATAGGATGGAAGGAAAGGAAAAGAGAAAAGATGGAAATTAGAAATGAAGCAACAAATCTTTGTAAATAAGGAGAAGAGGGGTTGGAGGTA
>PVKA01036205.1:0-21994 GCA_004027165.1 Ctenomys sociabilis
GAGAGAGAGAGAGAGAGAGAGAGAGAGAGAGAGAGAGAGAGAGAGAGAGAGAGATACAGACAGACAGAATAACCTGCATAATAAAACTCGTGGCAGTATCTAACTTTGGGGGGCTAGTGCTTCAGTTATGATGTATAATTATTTATTCTCTAAGAAGTTATACATTTTTATTTTGATGCTTGACCTCTATCTCATGCATATTTTGGGGAAGTTGTTGGAGGGGTTCCCTCTCCTGCTACACTCCTTTACAGAATAGATATCAGAACCTTGCTTAATACATTTTCAATCTATTTGCATTGACTGAAGCATATTGATCGAAGTGCATTTTTTGGCAGCACATATACTAAAATGGGATCCACACAGAGAAGATTAGCATGGGCTCTGTGCAAGGATGACATGCAAAATCATGAAGAATATCATATTTTTAAATAAGCCTATTGAAGGGATAGAGAAATGTTCTATCAAGGTGCATACTTATCAGTACATGGAAATAGGGCAAGATTTAGCCAAAATGGAGACAACTGTCCTTCTTTCAAGGAGAATCATCTAGGTGGTATTTCACTGAGAACAAAACTGTAAATGGTAAGTATTTGTAAATGTACAAATACTGTATGAGTTAATAAGTTGATGATATTATAAGCAGTAGGAATTCTTTCTTCAGAACATAGTCACAGGGACAAAACTGTTCACTTTTATGCTATGTCAAGTCATATAAAGCCAAACACACAACACTGAAAGACAGAATCTAACTGAGAATGCCTTTAAATACATTACAATCACTCCTCACACCACCTGAATTTAACTCACTACCCCAGCCTAATATATATGCCCAAGGCAGACCCATAAGGCATCAAGAGAAAGGAAAGCAATCATCAAGTAGCAAAATGATACAAACTAATTAAGGAAGACATAAGAAATTTCACAAGTTCAAAGGGGACTTAACCTCTAAAATAAGTGAAATAACATACAAAATAACCAAAGTGAATATGAGCGGAACAAATGCAAAATGGAAGAGCTGGCCAAAACATTTCAAATAAAAATGATAAATTTGCTAATGTTTTAAACACTATGAAACTGGTTAAGAAGCCACTGCAGATAAAAAATTTTAATGAATTCATAAATAACAGAAATCATTAATATGAAGAAAGATTTGAAGTTCATGGTGAAATGCTAAATTATGATAAGTATGCACAGAAGTTTTTGAAACAATAAGAGAAAAAAAGGTATACAACAGCTATTACTTGACTTTATGAAGTCAAACCTAAAGATAAATGGATTAAGAGAAAAATTTAAAGAAAAGCATGTAATAGTCTATTTACAGATGTCACAATAGAAAACTTTCCAACTAAAATCGATTGAGTCAGATAAGGCAAAATGAATGGCATATGCTGCAGGTTACTAATCAGCTTTTCTTCTGGATGGTTAACAACCTAAGTTCACAAGTCAGAGTTGGAGAAATAGAAGCGCCACAAGGCCAGCCAACATTCTGGCCCTAGCCTTTCAAGGTCAGCGAAGACTCAGGACATAGGAGAACCTGTACTGCAACATCATTCAACTCAGGTGAGCTCCAAATTTTCTGAACAAGGAGATTATGAAGCCACAGAGGAAAGAGACTGAAGTTCTATACTGTGTCTGGGGAGAGTCACATGAAGAGAAAACTTTCTCTCAAGCTCTCACAGAGAGCAAACTGGTCAAGCATTGGCAGTGACTTATCCACATGGATGACACCGACAAAGGATCTACAGAATATTGTACAGGACTACAAGATAAACCCTGAGAGGACTTCACTGACCACAGAGGAAATATAAAGTTTATGTGTTGGTATATATAAGTCTTGATCTATCTAGGTCTTAACCATCCAGCAGAAAAGTATAAAAATGAAGAATACATCGTGGGGCCATAATATTAAGCTGAGCTGTAAATGGCTGTGGTCGACAACTTCTTTGAATAACTCACTATTGTTGTAGAATGGTGGGCTGTGTTGGATTGTGGTGTTGAGTTCAAGCACCTAAGTTATTTGAATGACAATGGAGTGCCCACCTTTGACAGGTGTAGACAAAGGAAAGGGTGTAGAAAGTTTGGACATATGAGGAACAATTTCAACACAGAGTTAGGTAAGCAAGGCTGATAGAACACTAATTATGATACAAAGGCACCTCTCTGCCTAAAATCTTTATTTTACTTTATTTTATTTTATGTATTTAGTACACGGTGTTCAGGGTCTCCCTCCACAGATTGGACTTGTAGTGATCCTTCCCATTTTTCAATCTCCCTAGCAGTAGAATAACAGTTATACACCACCAAGCCCAGTCTCAATCACTGTCTCAGTGCATCCCAGGAGGGCCAGCATGGCAGGCCAGGGAATGAAGCCCCAACTCCTGTGTCTGCTAAAGCAAGTGTTTTAAACTTCTGAGCTATCTAGCTGGCCTTAATTTTATTTTTAGAAAATCCAAAATAAATCAGGGAGATAGCTCAACAGCATAAGTGCCTGTCTGGCAAGCTCAAGGCTCTGAGTTTAATACCTGGTCCAAAAACATAAAAAATAAATAAATAAAAGATACAAAACAGTAATAAAAAAAAGCACTAAAAATACAAGATTTCACTAAACAACGTAATAGGAATTCAGCAATAGTTGTTGTACTACATGAGGCTGTCTTCAATTTATTTGTTCAGGTTATCAGATATAAACATACAAGATTCATTTAAAAAAAACAACAATAACAAAGAAGTTATAATAAATTCAAAAAAGAAAAAAAAGCATTAACTACTTTCAAAACGCCAGCAATAAAATTGACAATAAAATTATCCAAACTCTTCTGCATATATACCTAAATATATATTTTTTGCTTCTTTCATTTGTCTAAACTTGTGGCTTTGTAGATAAAAGATTGCAGCTAGAGACTATACTGGTAAGTGAAATAAATCAGATACATATGTGTAAACCAATTATGATATGAAAGCACCTCTCTGCCTAAAATCTTGCTAGTATGAGAACTTGAAAGATTAAATAAAATCTAGAGGGTCCAAACAGATGCTGTGAAAGGGAAAGATTTTGTTCAATGGGAAAGACAATCTTCCTAAAATCTTAATCAGAATTCCACATATTCCATGAGAGCAAAACAAATATATTTTTAAAAGGTGTCAGAGAGAAGAAAAAAAAAGTAAAATTAAACAGATTAGAATCAGAGGAGTTATTTCAACATAAAATTTAAAAATAATATAACCTAGAGTGAAGAGTTTAAATTCTAAAAGCAAATACATTTAATTCCCAAATATATCTTGCAAAATGCTATTTCAAATAGGCCAAGAAATAAATTCATACTTTAATAAAGAACACTTTAAGAAATATAGACAGGGCCAGCCAGATAGCTCAGCAGACTAAACCTCCTGCTTAGTCAGACACAGGGACTGGGGTTCAATCCCTGGCCTGCTGTGCTAGCTCCGACCCTGGGGTGCACTGAAGCGGTGATTGAAACTTTGCATGTTGGTGCATGCCTATAATACCAGTGCTTGAGTGGCTGAAAACAGAATCATTATGAGTCTGATGTGCATAGTGAGACCCTGTAGATCCTGCACTAAAAACATAAAAAAACTAATTGCATGTGTACCAGAACAGAACAGAACTCTGAAAACTATGCAAGAATATCCTAGACAAGGACAACAAAACAAAAAAAGCCAAAAATTCATATAAAAATATGAAAGAAGACAAGTAAAGAAACAAATACAATAAAATTAAGGAGTAATCATCGAAAAAGTACACAATGATAAAAAAATAAGTTGCTTATTTTCAGTATAATTCTCAAAGTAAATAGCCTCAATTCCTCAAACACATACACACACACACACACACACATATATATATATCACACACATATATATGTATATAAATATATATCACACACACACATATATATATAAATCACACACACACACAAACACACACACACACACACACACACACACACACACACACATATATATATATGGTGAGAAAAAGAATCCAACATGCATTTCATTCAAGAAACACAACTACTCTAAAAGGAAATCCATATTTTAAAAAGCAAAGGATGGAAAACAATATTTGATTCATTCAGACATGGAATTCAAGGAAGAGTAGCAATTTTACTCTCAGAAATGTAATCTTCAAGCTGAATCAGATTAAAGGGAAAAATACTCACCACATAAAAGTTAACAGAATAACTGAATGGGGACAGAATAAAATTGTAACTGTGTAAATATTTAATAATTGAGCACTTCATAAAACAAATAGTGAACATCTGAGACCCTTCCCACAGTGCCAGTTATTAAAGATGCCTGTAAGGAGTTCCAGTCTCCTGCCTAGGATACAATGTACAGAAATAAAAAAAAAAAAAAATACAGCAAGAAAGACAATAGGGACCGGGGCGATGGCTCAGTAGAATAAGTGCTTGCCTGACAAGCTCAAGAGACTGAGATCAATCTCTGGTTCCACAAAAAAAAGAAAAAATACAAAGTAGACGAGTACATACTAAGGATATGGAGTTTCCAGTTGTTCTCTAGGAAAACAAGTCTGCCAATTCCAGCTAGCCACTATTCTTTTAGCCAGTTCAGGGAAAAGAGCAAGTGCCTTTCCAGGAATAGCATAAAGACAGTTGTAGGATGGGCAGGTTTAATATCATAAACAAAACAATCCAAAATTCATTCCTTCACCTAGGTGCTAATCTCATTGACTTGAAGGAAGCAGAATTTCTACATTTCAAAACTGCCTTACAAAACAATCAGTGTACAAAAATCCTAGGACAACTACTATGTTAATTTGTAATTCCCATTCCCTAGCACTATGAGACACAAAAGATCAAATAAATTTTAAAAAATCAATATGTGCAACTTCAGTACACATACATTCATGTAGAGCCAGATCAAATATAAAGAAAAAAATCAGAACAGAATGAAAATTTTCTAAAACTATATGTAATAGATACTATAGAGTATTCTACATCATAATAGACCATACATTTTTAGCAGTACATGAAACTTCCTCCAAAATAAGCTATGTACTGGTACACAAAGCCTACTTAAATACATGGAAAGTAATTGAAATCATCCCTTGTGTACTAGAAGAGCATTGTGTTTTGAAATTATAATTTAATTAAAAAAGAAAGTGGGAAAAATATATAGTCACCTGAAAACACACCTATTATTCCCAACTGATGAATAATCATATTAGAAGTCAAGGAAGAAACTTAAAAATTTTGAAAATAAAGATTACTGAATTGCAATACATGAGGGCTTTTGAGACACAACAAAAGAAGTTCTAATAGGAAAGTTTATTGCTGTCACTGTTCACAATAGAAAAAGATTGAATTAAAATAACCTAATGAAGAACCTGAAGGTACTCACAAACAAATTAAACCCAAAGATAGCTAATGGATGAAACTCCTAGACATCAGAGTAGAAATTATGAAAGTGTAACAAAAAAACAATGATTCTATCAATCTAATAACTGGTTCTTTTAAATAATAAACACAACACATACATCATTATCCAAATTTACCAAAAGAAAAATACTCAATGTAAATTCAGTTACAACATATAATTAAAAATAAAAGGATTCTTACTATGAATTATTATATGCCAGCAAATAGGAAAAATGTTAAAGAAATAGATTCGTAGACAGATTTCAATTATCACAAATGAGTCAAGAAAAAATAAATACCCTCAATAATCCAATAAAATTTTGTGAAATTTATGAAGTAACCAAAATGTGTCATGTAAGGTAAGCTCTGGACCTGATGAATTCTGAAAGAACAGTATGAAGGGTATAAGACAACAACATCCCAAGTTTTTTAATGTGAAAATGAATGGACACTTCCACACCCACTTCTGGAACCGACAATCCTTTGATTCCAAAAGTCAGAAAAAGATCTAAGTGAACAGAAAAATAAAACTCACTAAAGTCCTTGAGAAAACAAAGATGCAAGAGTACTCAATAAGATGCCGTTGCCTACCCAAATATATAAGACAAATCTTAATGGACTTGGAAAATCTAATATCCAATACCACAATCTGAACCCCTTATCCCAAAAAGATAGGTCAACCAGAAAAATATTATCAAGGAAGTAGCAGAACTGAACCAGAGCTTTAAACAAATAAATTTAGTGGAGATATACAGAGTATTCCACCCAACCACAGCTGAATACACATTTGTTTCAGCTGTACAGGGGTCATTTTCTAAGATAGACCATATATTGGTCCATAAATCATACTTAAGTATATGCAAGAAAACAGAAATTATTCAATGCATATTATTTGACCACAGTGGAATAAAACTGGAAATAAAAGAGACAAGAAAACAGAAAATTAGAGCACAAATTACCTCACTTGAGATGAAGAAAACAGTGCAAAACTTAACGAATAAAAAAGCTGGCTCTTTGAAAGATAAAATAAAATTGGTAAGGCCCTAGGTAAAGTCATTTTTTAATTTCTATTTTCATTTTATTGAAGTACAAATATCAATGAGACAGCTTTAAGATATCTTGACAAGATGGATTTGATGAATTAATACATTGCAAAATGTATTCATAATGTTTTGGTATCGTACAAGCTGCATACATGATATTATACTTATAAACATTATTATAGCATATGTCTCCTATCAGTAAATCGAGTATAGCTGTTTATGTATCTTATTTTTTATACATGAATTACATCAAAGATTCAATAATTAATACTTTCTAACTTGTTATTTTCCTAGTGGTTGTCCATAGTACTAGAAGCCGACATAATATCTTGTCCAACCACGATTAGTGCAAATCTTGCCTCTCATAGAATTATGTAGAACTACGGCGTTATCTATTCCAACTGTACTGTCCATATACACACATCATGATTCTTCATTTCTATACCCCTTCCTTAGTCTAAACCTCTCAAAGATGGGCACTTCATTGTCATTCAACTAATTTAGGTGCCTAAACATGACTAGACAATGCAACATAGTCCAGCATTCCACAACAATAGTGAGTTATCTGAAGAAGTTGTTGACCACAACCATTTACACCTCAACTTATTATTATGGCCCTGCATCGTATACCTCATATTTATACTTTTCTGCTGGATGGTTAAGACCGAGAGAGAGCAAAACCTATATACCAACACATGTACTTTCTGATTCTTATGAGGTCAGTGAAGTACCCTCAGGGTTTATCTTGTAGTCTTGTGCCTTATTCTGTAGATCCTTTGTCTGTGTCATCAATGTGGATAAGTCACGGCCAATGGTTGACCAGTTTGCTCTCTGTGAGAGCCAGAAAGAAAGTTTTCTCAGGCACACTATAGAACTTCTATCTCTTTCCTCTGTGGCTCCATAATCTTGTTCAGAAAGTTTGGAGCTCACCTGAGTTTCATGATGTTGCAGTACAGGTTCTCCTATGTCCTGAGTTTTCGCTGACCTTGAAAGGCTAGGGCCAAAATGTTGGCTGACCTTGTGCCTATACTATTTCTCCCATTTTGATCTGTGAACTTAGGTTGTTAGCCATCCATAAGAAGACATAGGAATAGGAAAAGAGTTCATGAACAAACGTATGTTCGCATGAAAAGCTCTTGAAAGAATCAAAAACTGGGATCAACTCTTCTTAAGGACCTTCTACATGTCAAAAGAAATTGTCAACAGAGTGAAAAGACAACCCACAAATTTTGAAAAAAACCTAAATAATAAGCATTCAGACAAAGGTCTGATGTTTAGAATACATAAGCAACTAAGATATAACAAGGCCATCAAATTTAAAGACCCAATTCAGAAATGAGCAATTGAGATGAATACACACTTCCCAGAGGACGAAATTAAAGAAGCAAATAAATGTATGAAAAAGTGCTCCACATCACTAGCCATTCGTGAAATGCAAATAAAAACAACACTGAGATACCATCTCACTCTAGAAAGAATGGCTATCATAAGGAAATCAACCAACAACAAATGTTGGAGAGGTTGTGGGGAAAAGGGAACATTTCTGCACTGCTGGTGGGAATGTAGACTGGTACAAGCATTGTGGAGGTCAGTGTGGAGACTCCTCAAATGAGTAGGACTAGAAATCCCATTCAAGCCGGCTATCCCCCTCCTCGGAATTTACCCAAAGGATCTGGAAACATTGTATCATAAAGATATAAGTGTGCCTATGTTTATAGCAGCACAATGTGTGACAGCAAAATCTTGGAAAAAACAAAGATGTCAATCACATGAGGAATGGTTGAAAGAGAAAGTAGAAGGAACTCTTGAAGACATAGCGGTAGGTAAAGAGTTCATGAACAAACATATATTCACACAGGAAGCTCTTGAAAGAATCAATAAAAGGGATCAACTCTTCTTAAGGAGATTCTGCATGTCAAAAGAAACTGTCAACAGAGTGAAAAGACAACCCACAAACTTTGAAAAAATCCTAACTAATAAGCAATCAGACAGAGGAGTACAGTCTAGAATATACAAAGAACTAAGATATTACAGGGCACTCAAATTTAAAGACCCAATTCAGAAATGGGCATCTGAGATGAATGCACACTTTTCAGAGGATGAAATTAAAGAAGCAAATAAATATATGAAAAAATGCTCCACATCGCTAGCCATTCGTGAAATGCAAATGAAAATAACACTGAGATACCATCTCACTCGAGGAAGAATGGCTCTCATAAGGAAAACAACCAACAACAAATGTTGGAGAGGTTGTGAGGAAAAGGGAACACTTCTCCACTGCTGGTGGGAATGTAGACTATTACAACCATTGTGGAGGTCATTGTGGAGACTCCTCAAAACAGTAGGACTAGAAATCCCATTCAAGCCGGCTATCCCCCCTACTGGGAATTTTCCCAAAGGATCTGAAAACATTGTATCCTAGAGATATATGTGTACCTATGTTTATAGTAGCGCAATGTGTGATAGTAAAATCTTAGAAACAACCAAGATGTCCATCACATGAGGAATGGTTGAAAAAGATGTGGTATTTCTATATAATGGAGTATTACTCAGCTATTAAGAATGATAATTTTGAGGCATTTATACTGAAGTGGATGCCACTTGAACATATACTCATAAGTGAAATGAACCAGACACACATGTGTAAATATTGTATAGTCTCCATAGTATAACTAGTGAAAAGCAGAAATACAAAAGGAAATGTACAACAAGTAAAATCAATTGAGTCAGATAAGGCAAAGTGAATGGCATAGGCTGCAGGATACTAATCAGCTTTTCTTCTGGATGGTTAACAACCTAAGATCCCAAGTCAGAGTTGGAGAAATAGAAGCTCCACAAGGCTAGCCAACATTTTGGCCCTAGCCTTTCAAGTTCAGCGAAGACTCAGGAGATAGGAGAACCTGTACTGCAACATCATGAAACTCGCAGGATACTAATCAGCTTTTCTTCTGGATGGTTAACAACCTAAGATCCCAAGTCAGAGTTGGAGAAATAGAAGCGCCACAAGGCCAGCCAACATTTTGGCCCTAGCCTTTCAAGGTCAGCGAAGACTCAGGACATAGGAGAACCTGTACTGCAACATCATGAAACTCAGGTGAGCTCCAAAGTTTCTGAACAAGGAGATTATGGAGCCACAGAGGAAAGAGAATGAATTTCTAAAGTGTGCCTGGGGAGAGTCACATGGAGAGAAAACTTTCTCTCAAGCTCTCACAGAGAGAAAACTGGTCAAGCATTGGCTGTGACTCAGCCACATGGATGACACAGACAAAGGAACTACAGAATAATGTACAGGACTACAAGATAAACCTTGAGAGGACTTCACTGACCACATAGGAAATATAAAGTTCATGTGTTGGTATATAAGTCTTGATCTATCTAGGTCTTAACCATCCAGCAGAAAGGTATAAAAATGAAGTATACATCGTGAACCCATAATATTAAGCTGAGCTGTAATGGCTATAGTCGACAATTTCTTTGAATAACTGTCTATGGTTGTAGAATGGAGGGCTGTGTTGGATTGTGGTGTCGAGTTCAAGCACCTAAGTTAGTTGAATGTCAATGGAGTGCCCACCTTTGACAGGTGTAGACAAAGGAAGGGATATAGAAAGAAAAAATCATGATTTGTGTGTTTAGACAATACAGTTGGGATAGATAACGCTGTGCTTCTACATAATCCTATGAGGGGCAAGATTTGCACTAATGGTAGTGGGAACACTTCTCCAGTGCTGGTAGGAATGTAGACTGGTACAACCATTGTGGAGGTCAGTGTGGATACTCCTCAAAAGAGTGGGACTAGAAATCCCATTCAATGTGGGTATCCCCCTACTGGGAATTTTCCCAAAGGAACTGACAACAGTGTATCATAGTGATATATGTGTACCTATGTTTATAACAGTGCAATGTGTGATACCAAAATCTTGGTAACAGCCAAGATGTCCATCCCATGAGGAATTGTTGAAAAAGTGTATTTCTATATAATGGAATATCATTCAGCTATTAAGAATGATAATCTTGAAGCATTTACATTGAGTGGATGCCACTTGAGCATATATTCATAAGTGAAATGAACCAGACACACATGTGTAAATATCGTATAGTTTCCATAGTATAAGAAGAGAAAAGAAAAAATACAAATGGAAATGTACAACAACTAAAAACAATTGAGTCAGATAAGTCAAAGTGTATGGTGCAGGGTACTAATCAGCTTTTCTTATAACTAAGCTCACTAAAAAGAGGAATGAAAAACTCAAAAACAAGCAATAAGGAATGAAAGGGGTACAACTAGCATACTCGCAGTCGAAATTCAGAATCGTTTGAGGAGTATAGGGATCATATTATCTGTTAATTTCTTATGTAGTTCAGCTTTGAATCCATCAGGACCTGGATGTATCTTTGTCTGAGTTTTTATTTATTACATTTTGTATTTCATTGTCTGCTAGTCGTTTTTTTGAGAACTGATATATCTTCCTGAGTCAATTTTGGTGATTTGTATCTTTCCAGGAATCTGTGCATTTCTTCTGTGTCTTATATTCTGTGAATGTAAAAGTTCTCAAAAGAAGAAATACAAATAGAGCGGTATAACACAATTAAAAGGAAAGCGAGAACTTGAGGATTGGACAGCTAGGGGAAGGCAAGGAGAGAAGTTGAGAAATTTGACAGGGAAGAACCATACATTTATACGTACAAGATGGTTAAGGCAATCTGGTCCTGAGAAACATCAGCAGGTTTTCAAAACTAGCAGTCTATTGCTAAGATTGTCACCCTGACTAACTATATATGCTGATAATTGTGAACTAAGCAGTGGCACTGAGATATCATTGTGTAATTGTAGGGTCATGCTTGGAATGCCTGTCATTCTGGTCTTCTAAATACTTACTGCTTTTCATGACATACCAATTACTGCCATAATGTCTCCAAAGCAAATATTTGTTTAAAAATTGTTTATAGAAAAGGTAACAAGAGACTGAAAAACAGAAAGTCGCGGGACAGTCCTGCTACAATGCTGTATATGATTAGATTTCTCAATTTCTGTGTAAAGATATGTAATTTTTATTCATATCCTTTCATTTTTTTATTTTTGTCTTCATATTCTGTAGGGACTTAAAGTTTAACATATTAATAATTGATGAAAAATGTCTGCTCCATGTTATGCCCAAGATGTATGATATTCAAACATGTAGTTAGGTTATCCACAACTGTGTATGTTGTAGCATAATGATAAGCTTCTCTTCTGGAGGCTTAATAACCTAAGTCTGCAGACCAGAAATCAGAGGAAAAGAATGGCTGCAAGGACAGCCAACATTTTGGCCCTAGTCTTTCAAGGTCAGTGAGGATTCAGGATAAAGGAGAAACTATATTTTAACATTTGGTAACTCAGTTGTGTCCCAACTTTTCTGGTCAAGGAGATTATGGGGCCACAGATTAAAGTGAGAAATGATGTAGAGTGTGCCTAAAGAGGGTCACATGGAGAGAAAACACTCTCTCAGGCTTTCAAAAAGAGCAAATTCTTCAAGCAATGACCATCGCTTATCCGCATGTCTTTCACTCGTAAAGGATCTACAAACTATGGTACATGGTTTCAGCTTAAATCCTGAGGGGATTTGACTTACCTTATCAGGTACAATAGTTACATTTTTTGTGATATAGGTCTTGGTTTATTTGGTTTCCACCATCCAACAGAAAAATATATAAATGATGTATGAAAAGTAAAGCCATATTAATGGGCTGAGCTGTAAAGATCTCAAGCCAAAATCTTTGCACATTGCCAGTTTTATGGAAAACCCAATACTATGATGGATTACTGGACTATATTGTTAAATTCTGCTGAATTCAAGCACCTACAATATTTGAATGAAAATGGAATGCTCATCTCAATCAACACTAACCAAAATAGTGAAATAGAAATGAAAGACCCTTGTGTATCTATATACTCAAAATAGTTAGGATAGATATACACATCCATTCTCTTAATTCATTGAATAGAGAAGTTCATTATAATAGAGTTTGAGACAGGGTATCATTTCTGCATATTGTACAAAGAGCAACCACTATGAAAACAATATGAAAATGTGTTAATTCTTGAAAATGTGGCAACAATCAGTTGTGAAACTATCACATCAGTATTTGTTTCTCAACAAAATTATTTTAAAAAACAAATACTATTGACGCTGTTGTGAAAAGAACAATCTTACCCTGTAAATTGGAGATGCAAGCTTCCCCAACCCTCATGGAAATCAGAATATACATATGAAGTACATGTATCAGGTATGCACAATGAATGAAATAATTATTTGTCATATGTATGAACTTAATTAAAAACTTGGAAAGGGTATCAAGAAATAAAGGGAGGACATTGAAAGGAAAAAGGTTGCTATAATAATGAAGACATACAAAGTAAATATACTTACTTACTAAGATGACAATAAACATTATGCACTACAGATATGCACTAATAAAAATGAACAAATGAGTAAAAACTAATAATTAGCAGTTTCATGCATATCAACAAGTTTGGGCATTTTAGTAAAGGTTATAATATTCTTAGCCTTTAAGTATCCTAATAGAAAATTTATGTATATTTTAAAATTTACTTTAAAATAGAGTAATTTACACTATAATAGTTTCTCTTTTTTTTTTTTTTTGACGAAAAAAGTAAATTTCTGAAAATTTACTTTTTTCCCCACAGTTATTGAGAAACAAATAGCAATGAGACAATTTCAAATCAAATTAGTAAGACAATTTCAATAATTAATACTGTGCATATTGTTGTCTTAGTGGTAGTTCATTGTACAAGATGCAGACATCTTGAAACTGTCTGATTGACATTTGTATTTTAATAAAATAAAAATAAATGAATAAAAAAGGAGACACAAAAAATATTCTACATACACTAACTTTGTTCAGAAAATAATGTGGAAATACACATCAAGCTTTAAGATTATTATAACTGTATATCTTTGCTACTTTGACATTATCTTGTCAACTAACACTGTAAGTCTACAAAATAAAGCCCATTACAAATATAAAAAAAAAAGATGCAGTCATGATATCCGGTTTACAAACACTATTAGAACAAATCTTTCTATTTATTGAATTAAGAGAATGTAGCCGCATAGTATCTATCCTATTTTGAATATATATATGTATAAAATGGCTTTTTTTCATTTGTATCCCTGTTTTTTCTTTAGTTTTATCATTTAAACATTTTAGGTGTATGAATTCAACAAAATTTTCCACAATAGTCCAGTAGTCCATACTAGTAGTGGGTTTTCAGTAAGACTGGCAAAGTCAGACGTTTTTGACTTGAGCCTTTTGCAGCTCAGCATATTAATATGGCTTTACTTTTTATATTTTGTTTTTATACTTTTCAGCTGAACGGTTAAGACCAAGATAAAGCAAGACCTATATATCAAGAAATGTAACTTTTCTATTTGATAAGGTCAGTCAAATCCACCCAAGATTTATCCTGCAACCCTCTGCCACAGTTTTCAGATTCTTTGTCAGTGTCAGCCATGTGGACAAGTCGCGGCCATTGCTTTACAAATTTGCTCTGTATGAAAGCCTAAGAGAAAGTTCTCTATCCATGTGACTTTCTTTAGGCAGACTCCATATCATCAATCACTTTCCTCTGTGGCCCCATAATCTTCTTGATCAGAAAATATGGGACACAACTTAGTTATAAGACATTCAAGTTCAGGATCTCCTATGTCCTCCGTCTTCACTGACTTTGAAAGACTAGGGCCAAAATATTGGGTATCCTTGCAACCCTCCTTTTTCTCTAATTCTTGGTTTGCAAATGTCAGTTGCTACCCCTCCAGAAGAGAAGCTTATTGTTATTACCCTACTGTCTATGCTGTTGAGCTTAACTTGACTATGTCTCTGAATATCAAACATGTTAGGCATAACATGGAACTGGTATTTTTTTTCAAGTATTGATATGTTATCCTTTATGTCAGTACAGAACAGGAAGAAAAAAATTTAAAAAAATAAATATGTTTAAAAAATAGGAATAAACATTTACATATTTTTACACCGAAGTTTAGAAATCTAACCATTATAGCAGGACAGTCCCGCAACACCCCTTTTCCTGTCTCCTTCCTTCATTCACCTTCCCTTTTTAAACAAACATCTACCCAAGGGACAGCAAGGCAGCGACAGGTGTTTCTTGACAAGCAGCACGTATTCAGTGAACCAGAATAACAGGCACTCCAAGCATGACCCTACTATTACACATTGCCTTGATTAGTGTAGTTCCTTTGCTCACAGCTTTCTGCATTTATTGTTAGTCAGGGTGAGAATCCTTCCAATTAACTGCTAGTTTTGAAAACCTTATGAAGATTCTCAGGATCATTGTCTTACCAATGTTATACATATAAATATATGGCTGTGCCCCTCTCTTGTTACCTAGTTTGTTTCCTTGTTCTCATTTCATTTTCGAATTCTCAAGTTCTCACTTTCCTTTTAATTGTGTTTTACTTTTCTATTTTTATTTCTTCTTTTGAGTACTTATACTAGGGAGACTATACGATATTTGTACATATAGGTCTTGTTTATTTCACTTATGAGTGTATCTTCAAATGGCATCCACTAAAATATGAAGGCTTCGATTTTATCATTCTTTATATCTAAGTAATAGTCCATTGTACAAAAATACCACATCTTTTTCATCCATTCCTTAGGTGATGGGCATCTTGGTTGTTTCCAAGATTTGGCTATCACAAATTGTGCTGCTATAAACATAGGTACACATTTATCACTATAATATGATGTTTCCAGATTACCCCTGGAAAATTCACAGTAGAGTGATAGCTTGGGATTTCCTGTCATAGTTCTTTAATGAGTCTCCACACTGATTTGCATAAGGGTTGCACCACTCTATATTCCCACCATCACTGGAAAAGTGATGCTTTTTCCCGATAGCCTTTCCAACATTTGTTGTAGGTTCATTTCTTTATGATAGCCATTCTTTCTGGAATGAGATGATATTTTAGTGTTGCTTTGAATTGCATTTCAAGGGTGGCTAGTGATGTGGAGCACTTTTTCATATATTTATTCGCTTCTATAATTTTGTCCTCCAAGGAGTAGGTATTCATCTGTGATGCCTGTTTCTGGATGGGGTCTTTATATTTAGGTACTCTAATGTTTTTTTTTTTTCTTCATAAATTGTAGAGAGCAGACCTTTATCTAAGTGCTTATTAGTTAAGAATTTTTCCAAATTTGTGAGTTGTCTTTTCACTTTGTTGGCAATTTTTTTTTCGTCTTTTTGAGAAAAGGTCTCACTATGCAGTTCAGGCTGGCCTTAAGCTCACTTTGTAGCTCAGCCTGTTCTCTAACTCACAACAGTCCTCCTGCCTCAGCCTCCCGAATGCTGGCATTACAGGCATGCACCACCACGCCAGGCTCAGGTAATTTCTTCTGATATGGAAAACTTCTCAATAAGTGGAGGTCCTAGTTGTTAATTCTTTCAAGTGTTACCCATGCGATTTGATTTTTGCTCATAAACTGTTTGCCTACCTGTATGTATTCAAGATTTCCTCCTGCTATCTCTTTTAGGATATTAAGTGTTTGTGTCCTAATATCTAGATCTTTAAGCCATTTTGAGTTTAGCTTGGTACATGGTGATAAACCTGAGCTAAGTTTATTTTTCAGCATGTAGAGAGCCGATTTTTCCAGCACCATTTGTTAAAGAGGCTACTTTCTTCCAGAAAGCATTTTTGGCAACTTTGCCAAAGCTAAGGTGGCTGACTGTGTTTGTAGATGACTCTGTATCTTGGGCTCTATTCCATTAATCCTCAGGTCTATTTTGCTGCCAGTATGATGCTTATTTTCAAACAGTAGCCTTACAATATAATTTCAAGTTAGGGTTGTAATTCCTACTGCCTTGTCTTTGGTGAGCAGGATTGCCTTTGATATTCTAAGTCTTTTCTGGTTCCAAACAAGTTTTAGGAATGATTTCTCTGGGTCTGTGAGTTATGTTGGTGGTATATAAATAGGGATTGCATTAAATTGGTACAGCAATTTTTGGGAGCATGGCCATCTTCAAAATGTTGGTTCTTCCTATCCAGGAGGAGGGAACATCTTTCCATTTTTTGAAATCCTCTGCTATCTCTTTTCACAGAGTACTTTGATTTTTTTGAAAAGATCGTTGACTTCTTTAATTAGATTAATTCCAAGATATTTCATTTCCCATGGTGTATTGTGAAAAGTATTATTTCTTTCATTTCCTTTTCAATGTGTTTCTTATCTGTGTAGAGGAATGCTGTTGATTATTGGGTACTGACTTAGTATCCTGCTATGCTACTGAATTTGTGTATTAATTGTAATAGCTTCTTGGTGGAGTTTCTTGGGTGTTCAAATAAAGTATCATGTCATCTGCAAATAATAATTTAACATATTTACCTATACTTATTTCTTTTTATTATTCTCTCTTGCCTTATATCTCTAGCTAATAATTCCAGAACTGTATTGAATAGGAGTGGTGATAGAGGACATTCTTTTCTTCTACCAGATCTAAAAGTAAAAGATTTCAGTTTTTCCACATTTAGAATTATATTAATTGTTGGGTTGTCATAGCTGGCTTTTATCAGATTGAAGTAGAGGCAATCCAGTCCAATTTTCTATAGGACTTTTGATATGAATGAGTGGGGAACTTTGTCAAAAGCCCTTTATGCATCAATTTGTATGATCATGTGGTTTTTAAGTTTCACTGTATTGATATGGTGTATTACATTTATATATTTGCTTATATTGGAGTATTCTTGCATCCCTGGGATGAATCCCATCTGGCCATGGTGTATAATGTCCTTGATAATTTTCTGTATTCTTTTTGCTAGGATTTTATTGAGGAGTTTTGCAGCTATGTTCCTGAGGGAGATTGCCCTGTGGTTCTCTTTTTCAGTTGCATCTTTCCCTGCTTTTTGTATCAGTATAATACTTGCTTTGAGGAATGATTTTGGGAGGATTGCTTCCTTTTCAATTTATTTGAAGAGTTTGAGGAATATAGGGGTTATTTCTTCCATAAATTTCTTAGAATTCAGTTGTGAATCCAGCAGGACCTGCCCTTTTATTGGTCGGTAGGTTTTTTATTATTTTTCATATTTTATTGGCTGTTATTCTGTTATTGAGGGTAGTTATATATTCTTGATTCAGTTTTGGGAGTTTGTACCTTCCTAGAAATCTGTCCATTTCATCTGTGTCTTCTGTTCTGTGAGAGTAAAGATTCTCAAAGAAGCTATTTATGATCGTCTGAATTTCCACTGGTTTTGTGATGACTACACTCTTCTCATTCCTTATTGCTTGTATTTGAATTTTTTCTTTCCTCTTCCTGTTGAGATTGGCTAGGGTCTTTTCAGTTTTATTTAATCTTTCAAAGAACCAGCTTTTTGATTTGTTCATTCTTTGAACTGTTTTCTTCATCTCAATTGAATTATTTTCTGCTCTAATCTTTCTGTTTCTCCCTGCCTTTGAGTTCTGAGTTTGGTTTGCTTTTCCTTTTCTAAATGTCGGAGGTGCAGCATTAGGGTTTGTATTTGTTTTCATTCTGTTTTCCTTGTGTGTAATTTCACAGGTATAAATTTCCCACTCTGACATAATTTCATCACATCCCATAAATTCCAATTATTTGTACTTCAATTTTTATTGAATTGTAGATATTGTTCAATCTTTAATTTCATATGTGAACCATTAATCATTGAGTCAGGTGTTGCTTAATTTCCATGTATTTAGCGGATAATTCTGGTTTCTTTTGTGTCTATTTTCAGATTCATTGCACTGTATTATGACAATATGCATTGTATAATTTATCTTTTCTGGCATATACTTAAGCATATTCTATGGACTAGTATATGGTCTGTTTTAGAAAATGACCCATGACACAGAGAAAGGATCTACAGAGTAAGGTACAGGATTACAAGATAAACCCTGAGGGGACTTCATTGACCTCATCAGAAACAAAAGCTATATCTTTTGGTGTATAGGTCTTGCTCTATCTCGGTCTTAATGATCCAGCGGAAAAGTATAAAAATGAGGTACATAATTTGAAGCTATAATAATAAGTTGAGCTGTAAATGGCTATGGTCAACAACTTCTTCAGATAACTCACTATTATTGTGGAATGCTGGATGGTGTTGGAGTGTGTCACTGAGTTCAGGCACCTAATTTGGTTTAATGAAAATGGAGTCCCCGTCTTTGACAGGTCTGCACAAAAAAAGGGGTATAAAAATGAAATATCATGATGTGTGTGTATAAACAGTACAGATAAGATAAATATGCCATGCTTCTGCATAACTCTATGAGAAGCAAAATTTGTACTAGCAGTGATTAGACAAGATATTATGTCAGTTTCTAGTACCATGGACAACCACTAGGAAAATAACAAGGTAGAAAGTATTAATTATTGAATCCGTGATATAATTCAGGTATAAAAAATAAGTAACAGTTACACTTTCTTAATTCACTGATTAGATACATCTGCTATAATAATGTCCATAAGTATAATATCATGTATACACCTTGTACAACACCAAATCATTATGAAAATATTTTTCAATGTATTAATTTGTCAAATCTGTCCTGTTAGTTTGTCTTGAAACTGTCTCATTGCTATTTGTTCTTATATATATGTAATGACCCATGTGCAACTGAAAAAAATGTATTCAGCTATGTTTTGGTGGAACACTCTGTATATGTCACTAAGTCTGTTTGTTCCAAGCTCTGGTTGAGTTCTGATACTTCTTTCCTGATTTTTTCTCCACTTAACCTGTCTTTTTCAGATAAGGGGGTATTAAGATCTCTTTTTAAGATTGTGGTATTGGATATTTGATTTTTCATGTCCGTTAAGATTTTTCTTATATAGTATGGTACATACATATTTATGAGTGTTACCACTTCCTCTTGAATTTTCCCCTAATCTGTATATAGTGGGCTTCTTTATTTCGTTTGAAGTTGAGATTGTCTGAGAACAAGATTGTTACCCCTGCTTTTTTCTGATGTGCTGGGACATTGTTTTCCATCCTTTGACTTTCATTGTATGTATTTTTTATGGGGTAAGTGAGTTTCTTATAAACATTATATTGTTGGATTTTGTTTTCTAATCCACTGTGCCAGTCTATTTCTCTTAGTTGGTGAACTGAGTCCATTTACACTGATGATTATAATGGAGATGTATTAACTTGCACTGGAAGTGTTATTTACCTACTGACTTTTACTTCTGTTTGTCCTGTGTTTAATTGTTTGCTCTATTTAGTGAATTCCTTCCCTTCTCATTCTTTGAATTCTGATCATTTTTGTCCTTCTCTGGAACATCTTTTATTAGTCTGTGTAGGGTTTTCTTTGTCATCATGAAATTCTTTAGTTGTTTTCTTGTCATGGAAGAATTTCACTTCTCCATCAAACTTTAAAGAGAGTTTTGCAGGGAATTTTGCTGAGATTTGTTTTCGTACAGGACGTGAAGTACTCTGCTCCATGCTCTTCTTGCCTTTATGGTTTGTGATGTAATTCTGATGAGATATCCTTTAAATGTGATCTACTTCTTTTCTCATGCAGCTTTTAATATATAGTTCTTGTGCTGGATTTTCGGGATATTGAATATTATGTACTTTGGTGGGTTTGAAATTAAGTTGAAGTTATTTGGCGTTCTGTATGCTTCAGTTACTTGAATGTCAGGTTATTTTCTCATATTTACGAAGTTTTCTGCTATTACTTCTGCCATATTCTTTTTATATCATTCATATTGACTCCTCCTTTCTCATTGATGCTAATTAGTCTCACATATTCACCTTTGCATCGTCTTGCAGGTGAGAAATTATTCTTTCCTTCACCCTAGTTGTTTTCTAGATAGCTTTCCTTACATTTTCACTAGATGTACCATCGTCTTCAAGATCTGAAACTCTGACTTCATTTTCACTCAAATGGTTTTGTAAGCTTGTGATTGAGATTTTGTATTCCTCTATATATCTTTGACTCTGCTTCATGCGATTGATTTCTTTCCTGTATTTCTCATTGAAGGAATCTGTCATTTTTACAATTTCCTCTATTTTTATCAGTATCTTCTTTAGAAGCAGTTATTAATTCTTGTACTGCAGAGTTTTTTTCAGATTGTGTTTCCTCCATGTGTTTCTTCATTTGATTCTTTACTAATTCAAATATTTCTTTTTTTATTTCTGAGGCTATTTCTTATCTGAGTTCTTGTATATCTTTCTGCAGTTGTTTCTTAATTTCAGAAGCTGTTGATTCAGAGATTTCAGCTGTGTAATTCCCAATTTCTTCTGTGATAGTGTCCTCTGCATTTGTTCTGGTTGAGCTTGGCATCTGTGATTGCATTTTGCTCTTTCTCCTTGTCATTTTGTATACCACTGTCCTCTGACCTTTGTTGTAGAGCTTTGGTGCAGCTATAACCTTAGCACCTACTGATATTCAGGTGAAGATCTACAAAGTTTAAATTTATCCAGTTGTACTTGGCTTGGGTCTGGCTTCTGTGCTCTGCTTCTTCCTGCTACAGCCCTTGTGAGTGAACCTGTTGTGCCCCTCTGGCATGATGTTCTCCTGGATTAGCTTGTTGGTTCTGTCCCCTACTCTCTCTGCACGGACTGCATCTTCAGAGTTTCACCCCAGGCAGGCCTGTGCTGAGACTGAAGGGTAGAAATTGGCATAGGAGAGAGAGGAAGCGCTCCTATACACTCACTTTTTTGGCTAGATCTGAGGGTTCTGAAAGCGCATAGGTGTTGCCACTCACTCAGAGGACTTGGGAGGGGTGCTTGGAGTGGTGGAGGGGTCCCGAGTCCCCAGCAGAGGGTCTCACTCATGCAGCATGCCTGTTTATGTTCTGGAGAGGTCTCGCGGGTGCAGAGTAGCCAGAAGTTCTTCCACAGATGCCTACAATTATTTTCAAATATTACAGTGTTTCCATATACTTCTTTATCCATTTATTCAACATCAAAATTTGATTCACCAATCTATATTGTCAGAGACTCTAGTAATTATTTAAAAAAAAACATTTTTTTCTGAATTGAACAAGGTAGAACTAGACTTTTTCTCAAACATGGACCCATGGAAATGCTTTCTCTGTCATTTTATACATAATACTTTGCAAGCAAAAAGTTGATACAAAAGTCATTCAGCTAAAGATAAAAAGCAACTCAGATTGAAGATACATAGATGCCAGTATAAAATGATTGTAACTGCAATATCAGGCTTGTGTATGGAAATCAATTATTATACTCATTTTATATTTCACTAAAATATTTTTTTTCAAAAAACGATTATTCTTGGAAGATTTATCTTTTTTTTTGGGGGGGGGGGGAACCAGGGATTGAACTCAGGCCCTTGCAGTTGCTAGGGATGCGCTTATTCCACTGAGCCATAGGAGAACCTGTACTGCAATATTATGAGACTCAGGAGAGCTCCAAATTTTCTGAGCAAGGAGATTGTGGAGCCACAGAGGAAAGAGATTGAAGTTCTATAGTGTGCCTGGGGAGAGTCACATGAAGAGAAAACTTTCTCTCAGGCTCTCACAGAGAGCAATCTGGTCAAGCATTGGCCGTGACTCATCCACATGGA
>PVKA01036206.1:0-12265 GCA_004027165.1 Ctenomys sociabilis
TATTTTCTATTGGTTTAATGAAAGGAACACTTAATGCTTAATAGTTCAATTTTTTAACAAGTTATGCATGTGTACATCAGATAATCTGAACAACTACTTTGAAGATAACAATATGCAGCATAACAACCACAGGTGATTTCCTATCATCTTGTTTGGAAATTATGTATCATCATTTATTCTTCTATTCTCTGTAAAATAAATAAATAGAGGGGCCAGGCAAATGGCTCAGTGGAATAAGTGCTTCCCTGGCAAGTGCAAGAGCCTGAGTTCAATCCCTGGTTCCACCAAATAAATAATTGAAAAAAAGAACATTTCAGTGTGCAAACAATTTGCTTCATAAAACTGTTTGGCAAAATTTTGGTTTTGCTTGTGAAGTCTGCACTGGGTGATGAACAAAGCTGAGGCCATCCTTTTTGCACAACACAAATGTAGCCATGTTCCCCAGATGGAGAATGGATTAAGTTCTTGAGCCAATGTACCACTTACTGGTACCCCAGAAGACATAAATTATGGTGTCCATGTATTTTCTCCTCATTTTTTCTCATAGTATTAGAAACTCTAGAGAGAAAAAAAATAGCTGTTTCATAAAGTAAAGGGGAATTTGTCTGTTACTTCCTAAAATGGTCTGTACTTTAGGGGCAAGTACAGCAGGATCTCACAAAATCTCTAGAAGTACAACACAATAAAGAGATGAGTGGGGAGGGAGTTAAGGCTTCTATGCCATGTCATTCTTCCATAGGGTTGTACATGCCTCCAAGGGTCAGGCTGAATCTTCAACATGTATGTGTATACTCAACCTGTTCCATGAATGCATATTCAAGTAATTAATAGATCAAAGAATCACTACCATCAATTTGTTTTACACAAAAAAGAAACTATACTTCTGCTCTATTCTCTGCAAAATGCCACCTACACTCTCACCTCTGAGCAAGTGTGCTGAGAGCTCCTGGAGACAAAATATACTTTGCTAAGAAGAATTGCTACTCTGAATTCATGATCTCTTGATTATAGTGAGGTGCTCACTAATCTTGCACCATCTTTCTGGAGCTGCATCTTTTCATGCTTCTCCCCTCGCCAACTCCAGACCTTTTCTACTTTCCCAAACTATCTTTTCCTTCATTCAAGCAATCGCTGCACTTTCTACATAGATGAAAAGGAAAGAATAAATCCATCTCATGCTGTAATATGTTCCATCAGCTCTTCCTTCTTTCTCCACTTACTAGAAGGACCACTTTCACAGTCCTGAGAAGACACCACTTCCTTTGTTCTAAGAAATAGGAGTGAATAAGGACTTATGGGATAGTTCCCATAATTCTGACCTTTATTCTATTTTCTCACTTTCCCTACTACTGGCCTTGTCTTTTCAGCACATGAATATACCCCAGTCACTCACCTTTTCCCAATCCACTCACCTGTGCACCACATCTTCCTCAGAAAAAGAAAAGAATTTCCTCTACCACAAAGTTCATACACTCAAATCTGTGGGCTACAGGAACACACTGACCTTCCATTTAAAAAATGTATTTTAAATTCCTTTTTTATTTTTATTGTTGTTGTTGATTTGAGAAAGGTTCTCGTTATGTAGTTCAGGCTGGCCTTGAAGTCACACTGATCCTCCTGCCTCATCCTCCCAAATGCTGGGATTACAGGTGTGCACCACCATACCCAATATTTAAATTTCTTTTATAGAAAAAAGACCCTGTTTTCTTCAGAGTCTCAAACAGTATGGTAACCCAAAAATGGTAATGAGCCACCCCAGATCTGTTTAACATGTAAATATTTCTGTGTCATTCTTCCAATGAACTTCCAGCACCACCCCACTGCCATGCCCTATGGAGTACCATCTGCGCTTGATCTGACATATGCCAGCCTTTCTCAAACATTTACGATGTGTCCATCTCACTTCTAGTAAATGGCAGTCTCAAAATTCAATCATCTCTCTAAATTAAAAATCTATGTGTTAAGTAAATTGACTTAAAGAAACCTTGACTTACACTGGTTTGAAATAATCCTCTTAATAAGATTCATTCCTCAGAAATGAACAGAAGGCTTTCCTTAAGCTCATTCAAGATCAAGAGTCAAAGCTGAGATTCAGAAGTCAGGCATCCTCTATCCCCCAAGAAGGATTGGCAGGCTGATTTGTGTTTCAAAATAAATATCCTTTGAAATAAATTCTAATTGATCTTGGTGAACCCATAACTCCAATAATAATGAATACTTGAAACATTGAAAGACTGAAGAAGAAAGTCTCTTGCACCATATACATCCATATGCCCACAGGCACATATATACAAATGAGCATCAGAAACATTGTTCAAATCTGAATAGGATGGTTAAATTTCATCAATGTCATATTATGGTTGTGATGTTATACTTTTATAAGAAGCTGTGTTTGAGGGCAACTGGGGAACAGAATCTCCCTCTCTATTTTCACTGCATATGAATCTACAATTATCTCAAAATAGTGTAGGTTTTAAAAAACTGAGGAAGAGGAAGAGGACAAGGTGAAGAAGAAGGAGAAGGAGAGATATGGAAAGAATAAGAGAGAAGGAGAAAAAAAAGCAAAGATTAAAAGAAGCATCCAGATCTAGTAATACTTGCTATGATCCCAGCATTTGGGAGGCTGAGGGAACAGGAACCTGAGTTTAGAGCCCTTCTAAATTACATAGCAATCACCTGCCCAAAAAAGTTGTATATTTTGTCTGGGTATGTTGGTACACACTTTTAATCTCAGCATTTGAGAGGTTAAGGGAGGGGGATCTTCACAAGTCCAAGACCAGCATGGGCTACAAAGTGAGCTTAGAACTGTGCCTGAACTGCACAGTGAGACTCTGCCTCAAAGAAAACAGTATTTTTTATTTTAAGAAGAGAGACAGACAGACAGACACAGAGAGAGAGAGAGAGAGACAGAGAGACAGAGAGACAGAGACAGAGAGAGAGATCTTCTCTCTGCCTTTTTTTTTCATTTATTTTTATTTTATTAAAATACAAATGTCAATCAGACAGTTTCAAGACACCTTAACCATACAGATTCGATGAATTAATACATTGCAAACTGTTTTCATAACGTTTAGGTATTGTACAAGGTGCATACATGATATTATATTTACAGATATTATTTTAGCAGATATCTCTTATCAGTGAATTAAGAGTGTAGTTGCTTACTTATTTTTTTATACCTGAATTATATCAAAAATTCAATAATTATTTACCTAGTGGATGACCATAGTACTAAAAGCCGACATAATGTCCTGTCCAACCACCGTTAGTGCAGATCTTGCCTCAAGAGAGAGATCTTCTAATAGCAATACTCAGGGTAGATCCCAGGAAATTAGAATGAGAGTGCTGTTGTCTACTTTTTCACAAAGAAGCAGATGGAACCTGTTCTGACATCACACCTGATGCACTGAAACCTCAGGGAGGAGCTGCTCTGTCAGGTGCCCATAATGATGGGGCCTCACGAGACATGTGCTGAGCACAAACACCTGAAGCAAGCAGATTTAGTGGATTTTCCTAGTTTAGAGACTTCACATTAGAAGCTCAAGTGAAAGCAAAACTCCCTGAACTCTTTGCAATAGCAGTGGTTTGGATAATGACCTCAAACAATTCATGTCCCTCAGTTTCAGTGGAACCTGAGAACATGAACTCATTTGGAAATGGGTTCTTTGCAGATGTGACTAATGATCTTCAATGAGATTATCCTATACTTATGATGGGGCTTAAATCAAATTACAGGTATTTTTATAATGGGAGAGATACAGAGAAACCCAAAAAGACAGTGGCAGTTGCTGTGGTCTGAATGTCTGTTTCCCTCCAATATCACATGTTAGAACTTTACTTGTCTTCCATGCAACAGCATCAAGAAGAAGAGACAACCAGGACAAGACAGATGATGGTGGTGAGGGCAGAGCCATTGTGAGTGAGATTAGTGCTCTCACAAGAGGCCCAGAGAAGCTCGTGTGCTCCAGCCACCACTTGAGAACTCAGCAAAAGATGACACCTATGAAGAACAGGCTTTGGCCAGCCACCAAATCTGCTGGGACCTTGGTCTCAGGCTCCCCAGCCTCAAAAACTTGACCAATGAATTATTAATATTTATCAAATACCTGATCTCAAGGATTTGTGGTAGCAAAACAGAGATGAGACTGAAGCATTTAAAGGTGGAGTCAAAAACTGAAGTGGTGGCCCTGGATGCCAGGACCCCTAGAAGCCAAGTCAAGCAAGGAAGAGTTTTCCTCCAGCCTTTGCAGGGAACTCAGCACCCTCAACAAGTTGACTGAGGACACCTGTCCTCCAGTGCTTACAAGAATATATTTCTGTTGTTTTAAGACATCAAGTTTAAGGAGATTTGTGACAGTGATCTCTGGAAACTTAAGATAGTGACATTTTACAAATCAAAAATTATTTCAAACTAAATTGTTACTATAAGCTGAGGTCTGAGCCAGGTGTGGTAGTGCCCCCTTACAATCTCAGCACTCTCTGATACTGAGTCAGGAGGAGTCCAAATTCAAGCCCAGCATGGACAATTGAGCAATCTAGGCCCTGTCTCAAAAGTTAAAAATGGACTAAGGATTTAGCTCAGTGTGAAGGTTCTAGGTTCAATCCCCAGCACTGATCAAGGAGGAATGAATTGGAAGAGGAAGAGGTAGGAAAGAGGAATAAAGTTCTGTCATCTACAGGAAAAATGGATAGATAAGGGGACCATCATATTGAAAAAACTAAGCCAGATTCAAAAAGGTAAGTATCGCACATTTTCCATGATATATGAAATATAAAACAAAAAGAAAAAAGGTAGAGGACAAGAAAGCACAAAGGAGCTCTTATTGACAAGAGGAAGATTTTCTTTTTTACAAAAATTGAGGTCTTCTAGGTAATCGGCAACAATTCTGTCTAGAAAAAAATAAGAAGCAGAACAAGGCTTCAAAGTATATAAGAGGAGACAAAGGGAAACAGATGCTAAAACCAACCTGGCCCAACACCTACGCATACAAGAAGGCCTGGAAAATTACAAGGCCAGTCCTGCCACCAGAAGCAGTGGAGCCAGATCTCTAGGACACGGAGACTGGAACTGAGGGGCAATGAAAATCAAAGAAGGCAAACAAAGCTTTGGTGGTAGAAGATGTTAACGTTATGGAATGCCCATCCCAGGCCAGGGTCTGTGGTTTACCTGTGCTACTAAAACACCTTGGAGGACTCCAAAAATAAAAGTGGCTAGCTGGAGCTAAGGTCTGCTAAGGCCAGGAACGGTACAGCTGACCATGCCAGGGGGGGTACAGACCTTGCTCTCACAGATTCCAGACATTAAGGGTTCAACCTCAAGTTTCAGGGCTGTGAAAAAGTACAGAGCATTCAGTCTTTATACAGATTGGTGGTTTCCAATACAAGCGCTCTGACTTCATAACGTCACTTTTCTTCACTGAGGAAGTAATTCTGTCACCTGTTTGTATTCTGTCTCTTAAATAATAGTATGCTTTGTAAGCGAGAAGGAAGAAGCAAACTTGTGTCATTTGAATTGTGAATTGTACATGTCACATAATTCTTCCTCTCCCTCTCCCCTCCCCCATGTAGGCATTTCTGAGACTCTCAGAGAAGCAGTGTCCTTCTTCTGGGAGCAAGCAGACACACACGAAATGAGTAGCGCCTCTTCCCCAGGAAAGCATAGCACTGTGCAGCAGAGGCAAGGAATGACCAACCAACCTAATTCTGAATGAAGGAAGAGAGAAAGCAGCCAGACCCTGCAAACGTGTACCTTAAGTCCAGAGCCCCCTGGAACTCTTGCCCTGCAGCAAACACCCTGCAGAGATAAAGAACTGATCACATTCCTCAGCTACCAACATGAGCAAGGACAGCCCTTGACTGGGATGGCAACCACAGGATGGGTGGAACGGACAGAGGGACCTCAAGTGCAGAAAGGGCACCTCAAAAAGCCACAGCTAGCCCAGCATAGTGGCCTGAGGCTGTAATCCCAGCAGGGGGTTGGGATAGGACAATTGTTGCAAGTTTTGGGCTACAAAGTGAGTTCAAGGCCAACTCAAAAAGACTAAATAAATAAATAACCCATGGCACTAAGGCTAGGGACAGCAAATGGGGATAAGCTTGATCTCAAGACTCAGTCATGGAAAGAAACGAATCATTCAAACACAGATGTTTTTATTCCATTTTCTTTTAATTTTGTACTACTTTTATCTTGGTTCAGGTATTTCTCCTTCTTATTGTTTCTTTTCTCTTTTTCCCTTTCTAGTTTTTTCTCCACCTTCTTACATTTTATTTTCTGCTTTTCCTCTTTCTTTATCTCTATACTTTTTAATATACATTTCTTGTTCATTCCTTCCTGAGACGGTTCTCTAAGACTATTAATTTCCTTTTACTTAATAAGACCCCCTTCTCACCTTTCTCTCCTCATTTTCTGTTTATTAATTTTTCTAATTTTTTCATTCTGCACTTCCGTACTACCCCTACCTTTACTATTTAGGCATCTCTAGTTAGCTAGTTAAATTTATGCTATTGCTGTTAAATACTGTGGCAAAGTATTTGACCTTAGTAGAGGTCAATACTAGGCCAATATTTTGTCTGTCCAACATTCATACTATAATTATAGACCTCTATGGTTAAGGATGGTACTTAATTGGTCCTTAGGGTTCATCAAAATTCAGTTTGCATTGGACACTATAATTGATGCTATGTTACTTTAACCAAAGTAATATAGCTATTGCTAGTAGTTAATTTTCATAGGATGCCAATATTTAAATTGCCTTGGCATCATTAATAATGCTATGACATTATTAATTCCTGGAAAATTGGGTACTGGACCAAATATACTGAAAAATCCAGTCTCAAGTAAACAGAAGTGGTTGGATCCTAGGACAGAGGCAAAGGCCAGTGGCCACACCCTAAACATGCCACTGCAAGGTAGATGTTAGCTAAAGAGGCTGCCATACTGGAAACAATGTTTTCCACTACCGTCAACTCACCAACTTCTACTCAAAACAAATAACTTCATACAAAGAATGTAAACATTATGTGTCTCCAAAAATGAAAGGAGATTGAGAGATGGGTGGATGTGGGAGAGAGGGAAGGCAAAGGGGATGATAAAAGGAATTATATGTATTGCATACATGCACCAACCACCCAAAAGGAATATAAACATTTTATGCTACAAACATAACATATGTTAATAAAAGCAGAAATAATGTGTATTGCTACGAATTTATAATAGCTATATCTACTCTTTACCAGACAAAAGGGCTACCACTTTTTTCTAATGATAAGCCAGATTCTCTATTTAGGAAGAATGTTTCTTTGTAAGTCATCTCTATGCAACAAATATCCCCAATCAAGAAATGTGGACTAAGGGATGGAGAGAGGGGGAAGGGGAAAAAGGGGGACATAAAAATAATTAAGAAGTGTTAGCTTGTTTACAAACTCCCCACAATGACTTCTTATACTGAAAACATGGGCTAATAACAATAAAAAGCAAAAGAAAAAAAATGTCCCTCACTTCCTTGACTGATTCTGAACCTGGTAGCAGAGATTTGATCTTAGTGACCAGACCCTCACTCCTAGTCAGAGAAGTCTACAAGCCATTCTGAAAGCATGTGTGAATGGATGCCTGACATTCATTTTCCTGGTGAGAGGGTCTATAACTTTTATCATATTCTCAAAGATTTTAATTCTAAGCCAGGCGTGGTGGCACATACCTGTAATCCCAGCACTCAGGAGGCTGAGGCAGGAGGATCGTTGTGAGTTTGAGACCAGCCTGAGCTACAAAGTGAGCTTAAGGCCAGCCTGAACTGCATAGTGAGACCCTGTCTCAAAAAGACAAAAAAAAAAAAAAGATTTTAATTCTAAGCTCCTAGGCAGTTGAACCACAATATAGAAATAATAAATGTTTAATAAACTAATTCATTTATTCTTTTCATAGTCTCTAAGCAGAAACCAAGAGAAACATCCCTATACCTGAAGAAGTTGGCTGTGTTTCTTGTTACACAAAGAAAATCATACACCACCAGGGAGTTGGAAATCTGTCCATGTGAAAGTGGTACTAAGAACTACTTACAGGATCTAGACTTTGTGGGGGCTGATTTCAGGACAGCCCGTATTTTAGTGTTTCAGTCTTGGGCAACAGAAAAAAGAGACTGGCAGAGAGAAAAGCTATACTGACAAAGAAGCACCATTTCACTTTGGCTCACAGAGGGTATATTGGGAGCCTTTGTGGGTGGTCTTGTGTCTACACTTAGATGAAGTTGGGAAGTTTCAAGTAGCATGTTTCATCTCATTTTATCATGTCTACAGTATGTCATTACCTGAAGTTGCTGTTCAGAGAGACAGTTTATGACTAATATGAGAGTAACATGGCTACCCTGGGATGCCAGAGCAGCTTGCAAAAAAGCAGGGACTGCTTTTTTGTTCTTTTTCTTCTTATGCTTGCTGATGTTCTTAACTACTAATAGTAGAAAAAATCTTCTGCAAGGTAAAGTAACTCAGTAAGATATCAGTAAAGTTTATAAGCTTACTGTCTTAAAACACTATTGTTAAAATTTAAAGTAGAGCAAAAGACAAATTTTATAAATATATAGGGGGTTGCATCTGCTCAACAAGCTCTTTATTCAGTATTTCCTCTTATACATTTCAGTTTTCTGTGGAAAGTACATCAAGAATGGGTCATCCATTTAGCTCAGTGGATTAAAGTGCCTACTTAGACAGAGCACAGTGGCCAAGGTTTGATCCCCGGTGTGCTGTGCCAGCCCTGCCCCTGGGGCACACTGAGACAGCAATTGAAACTGGGCATGGTAGTGCATACCTGTAATCCCAATGATTGGGATACTGAAAACAGGAGAATAACTTCGAGTCCAAACTATGTAGTGAGACCCTGCCCTAAATTCAGAGAAAGAGAGAGAAAGAAAGAAAGAAAGAAAGAAAGAAAGAAAGAAAGAAAGAAAGAAAGAAAGAAAGAAAGAAAGAAAGAAAGAAAGAAAGAAAAGAACATAAGTCAAGAGTTTCACAGGCAGTAGCTGTACCTGGGGAAGGCAAAAACAAATGTGAGCTTTCCTGGTGCCATTTAAGAAATCTGAAGGATCCTTGGCTGCATGTGGAACTCTGGTAAGGTTTGACACTTAGCCCCCAGTGCCCAGACACGGAGCTTGTGCTGGTGCCATTCCAACCTTTTAAGAACTTAGGAGGACTCTGAGAGGCCTGTGGGATTCTGGAGAGCTGTGACCTGTGGGTCCAGCCTGTTCAGGTATGGAGCTTTCCTAGCACTGATACATCCATTGAACAACTTAGCAGGACTCTGGGCAGCCTGCAGGTCTCTGGTAAGCTGCACCCCTTGGCCTCAGGGCAAAAGTGTGGAACTTGTACTGTCACTACTCCAACCTTTTAAGATCATAGGAGGATTTGGGGTGGCCCATGGGAACCTGGTGAATCTGACAAATATCTGGCACCTACACTGAAGCTTTGTTGAATATCAGCCAGTTGCCTGCACTAGTACTCAGAGCATTGGTGAGTCCAATGCTGCTCCTTCCTGTAACAGAAACCTTACCAACACATGCCTCATCACTCACTCACCTATGCTAAGTCTGGGTGATTACTGAAAGCTTCTAAAATGCCAAAACACACAGTCAAAAGACTAACTCAATCCTCCAGTCCAGCCAGAACAAATCCAAGGCACAATGCCATATAAGAACTTGGAAATCACATATCTTGGAAATCTCTGAAATGATGGCAACAGAAGTAAAGAAACAAGTCCATCAGGCTATACAAGAAATAAAATCTGAAATAATCTCTCAGGTCAAAAAAGAAGGGCCAGGGGCCAGGTAGATGACTCAGTGGAATAAGCAAGGGCCTGAATTCAATCCCCAGTTCCCCCCAAAAAAAAGAAAGAAAGAAAGGCCAACAATCATGAGAGAATTGTTCATCACAACTAAAGATGTAAATTTAAAAAAATAGAGAAGAATAAAAAAAATGATGGAAACACTGAAAGAACAATACAAAAATAATTAGAATTCATAAAACATATTCAAACAGATATCCAAGAAATTAACAACTCTACTGAAAGCTGGCAAAACCAGCATTAAAAAAAAAAAAAAAACAGCATGAAAGAAACTGAAAATAAACCTTCAGATGTCAAAGACAGTACTGAAACCAAATAATGTGACAAGATCTCTTAAAACTTACAAGGAACCAATAAATAAAATTGAGCAACCACAAGACAACACAAAGAAAAATAACAAGGCCCACAAGGTAGCCCAGTGGACTAAGTGCCTGCTTTGGCAAGCACTTTGGACAGGATATCATATCTGACTCTTATACTATGAATAACCACTATAAAGACAACAATATGCAATGTATTAATTATTGAAACTGTCTTACTAATCTGTTTTGAAACTGTCTCATTGCTATTTGTTTTGCAATAAAATTAATAAAAAATAAAAATAATATAAGAATAGATGTTCATGAAATAGTAGGAGACACAAGTGACATAAAAGACTATTTGCAGAAGTACTGGCTGAAAATTTTACAAACATGAGAAAGAACCTGACATACAGACAATCAAGGCAAAAGAATGCCAAACAGCCATAATTAAAATAAATATATACTGCCACAGCGGAATGCAACCAATGATATATAGCTGCCTAAGGAGTCACATGGAGAGAAAACTTCCTCTCAGGCTTCCACAGAGAGAAAATTGGTCCAATAATGGTCGTGACTCATCCACAAGGCTGACACTGACAAGGGATCTACAAAGTGCGGTACAGGGTTACAGGATAAACCCTGAGGGTACATGACTGACCTTATCTGATACAAAAGTTACATTTTTTGTTACATAGGTCTTGCTTTAACTCGGTCTTAACCATCCAGCAGAAAAGTATAAAAATGGAGGTATATAAAATAAAGTTATATTAATATAATAAGCTGCAAATGGCTCCAGTCAATAAATCCTGTGGATAACCCACTTCTATTGTGGACTGCTGATCTGTGTTGAATTGTTTTATTTAAATATATAATTAGCCATCCTGTTATAAAAACCTGTAACATACGTGTCGTATGTTACCCTGTTTATGTCATTTGTTCTCTTTGGTTTTGCTTCTATTTCTCACTCTTCAAGTTAAAATACAAATAAATAAATTAAAATTTGAAAAAAAAATAAATCTACACTTAGACACATAATGATCAAGATTTCAAAAATTCAGCAAATGAATAGAATATGAAAAGCTGCCAGAGGTAGGAAAGAGATCTCCTACAATGGAAAACCCATCATAATCATGGCACATTTCTTCACACAAATCATCAAGTCAAGGAGATCTTGCGGTGAAATATTTCAGGTCCTAAGAGAAAATAACTTCCAACCCACACTGATGTACCCTGCAAAACTACATATCAAGTTCAATGGCAAGATTAGATCCTTTCATTACAAAGAACTGAAGAAATTCATGAGCACAAAAACTCTACAAAGAGTACTGACAGATATTCTAGAAAGAAACAAAAACAAGCACAGCCTCAAGAATAACAGAAAAGAGCCACTAAACACAGCAAGCAATGAAAAAGAAGGAAATGGCATGGAGAATTCAGCAGGAAATTAACACACACAAAAAAAAAAAAAACAGAAGCCAATACATATCAGTTATAACCACCAATATAAAAGAAATAGACTAACAGAGGGCAATAATTCAGGGGCGGGCCAAATAGTTCAGTGGATTAAAGTGCCTGCAAGCAGAAGCAAGGGCCAGGGATTCGATCCCAGGGCACACTGAGAAAGCAATTGAGACTGGGCATGGTGGAGCAAACCTGTAATCCCAGCTTTTGGGAGGCTATAAACAGGAGGATCACTATGACTCCGATCTAGTAGTGATACCATGAACACCCTCTAGACCCTTCCCTAAAGTACAAAACAAAAGAGAGAGAGAGAGAGAGAGAGAGAGAGAGAGAGAGAGAGAGAGAGAGAGAGAGAGAAACAAAATTCAAGATCAATTGTGCTGCCATAAACACAGATACAACTTGTCTTGGATTTTTCTTTTTAATCCATTCTGCTCAACTCAAATGCTGATCAAGTGAGAAATGGATTTTAAAAAAAGAAAGATTTTTTACACAATAAAGTATTATTCAGGTATAAAACAGATCAATTTGAGGCTTTTCTAGATTAAGCAATGCAGCTAGAGACTATATTGGAAACTGAAATAAATCAGATACACATGTGCAAAATTCATATTATCTCACTAGCAAAAGAACCTGAAAGAGTAATGAAAATATGAAAGGTACAACAGATACT
>PVKA01036207.1:0-21994 GCA_004027165.1 Ctenomys sociabilis
CTGTGTCATCCATGTGGATGAGTCACGGCCAATGCTTGACCAGATTGCTCTCTGTGAGAGCCTGAGAGAAAGTTTTCTCTTCATGTGACTCTCCCCAGGCACACTATAGAACTTCAATCTCTTTCCTCTGTGGCTCCACAATCTCCTTGCTCAGAAAATTTGGAGCTCACCTGAGTCTCATAATATTGCAGTACAGGTTAATGTATTTGGTACAGGGTCTCACTGCACAGTGGCAGCTAAGACTCATAGTGATCCTCCTGTTTTCAACCTCCCCCATGCTTGGATTACAGGTGTGGCCACCACCCTCAGACTCAGTTGCCAGCTCAGCATGCCCAGGGGTGAAGCCTGTGTGGCATGGGATATCTGGGGATCGAACACCAGTCCCTAAGCTTGCCTAAGCAGGCACTTAGTCCTCTGAGTTATCCCTTTGGCTCTTATTATTTTTATAAATCTATAGATATCATCTTTATTGTGAAGCTCAATTTTACTTTCCTTTAAAACCGAAGTTTAAGTGAAGCTGAATGAGAATGGAAAGAGGGATATTGTTGTCTATTTAAATGCCTCAAAGCAGATGATAGCAGGTTGAAAATCCAACAAATGTTCATTAAAAATCAATGCCCTCAAATAAGCCTCTCCCCATCTCCATGTCATTATCTGCCTGTTACTTCAAGAGAACTAACTTGTCTCTTATATTTAAATTTCCTGCATGTTAAAACAAACAGAGGATTTCATGGTCAATAATGCCAGTCATCAGTATATGCAGGAAACACACTAAAGCTCCAGGCAGCTCGTTTTTGTGCCCTTCAGGTAGACCAGTGCAACATCAACCAGTAAGTTACCTGCACAGGTTTCTTCTCCTTCTATCCTAAGGGACATATGTACTTTCAATACTCAATTTTCTTCTTGGCCAAAGAATAATAATTCTTATGGTTCACCATTTTTCTTTGTTCATTGTTCTGCTACCATGCATTCAAACTTTCAGCTCCAACTTCTGTGATCTGTGGCTTTAGTTCACTTTCCTTGTTCCCTTTTAAAACCTCTCTTTGCTCTGTATTGTCTCCTGATCTAGGAAGAATATGTAAGTCTATATTTGACTGTGGGATGACTGAGGGTTATAGGTATAACTATCTCTAATCTTTGCAAACTCAAGGAGTGAGAGACACAAATCAAAGAATGACTTTACTATCCTAAAGAGACTACGACTACCTCACTCTCAGAAATGAGAAAAATCACAATTGCCACGTCTGGCAGGGGATCCTGCTATACATCCACTCTTTTCTTCTTACAACATCTGCCTTTAGCAATGTAGCCTCATTTGCATTTGTAAAGCAGCTACTATGGCTTTGGCTATAATTCTAAAAATACCTAAGTCTGTCTCCATTTATGTTTTCACCTACATGTCCATAGTGGCTCTCTAAAAGGTAAGGAGGGGCTTATCTTTTTAAAGATAGATGCTATAGCCATTCCCTTTCACTTTTATACTATGCTTCTACAAAAACACAGAAAATGCAGCTGCTTCTGTCTAGAGATATGTATCTCAGAATGGTTTATGTTTAGGGAAAGCATGGGAGGGAGAGGGCTTATTTTTATGAGAGTCTGAAGAACTAAATCAATCAGAAGAAACAAAGATTTTCCTCTGGTCTCCTAATGAGCTGGATTTCACAAATGCCTGCCATCCTTGCTGGGAACTATGCAACTGTTAAAAGGAAATTCAGAAGTAGAGCTGAAGAGAGGGACTTGTACAAGAGAACACATGATAATGAAGATTTAGCATTCGGCATGTCCTAGTCGTCTCCCCGGAGCACTCCCATCTAATCACAGACAGGGCACACGGATGTCTCCCGAACTTGCAGCAGAACTGCTTGAAAATGCAATTAAAGAGAGCAGCACTCACTTTCTGACAATGTCAGAATTCCTTCTTCTAGGGGATTGTGACATGAGTGTTGCTATCTCTTCTTCAATGGCTGTGCTTCTATTTGCTAAAATAATCTCTATTGGAGGAAAACATACATGTAGCAAGACCACGAATCATAAGTGTGTAACTCAGTGAGATTTTTATTAAAGCAAAACACTCAAAATAGACAACTTTGCACACATTGCAAAATGGTGAGACAGGATCAAAGGGAGGTAGGAAGGAGGCAAGGGAGATCACAATTGCAAAAATGACAGCGGCCGTGGGCTTTGCCCTTTCCATTTCACCTGGCAAGTGGATTTCTTTCACTCATCCAGAGATCAACCATTGCCCCCTGTGCCATAGGCTGCTCCTGACATGAACAGTGGGCCACTCTTTCTGTGCCCATCATCCTTCCATGATGTTTCTGTGGGTGGGCCTCATTTTCCCTAAGACACTTGAGAAAACTTCTGAAAGATTCATGAAGTCCACAGATCTCCACCGGCAGAAACACACCAGCTCCCAAGTGGAGCCCACCCCACCTCTCACTCTTTCCCTCCTCCCTCTCTTCCTCTGTCCCCCTTCATTCCTTTGGCCTAGATTCTACTGTTTTGAGTGTGTACTTAGAAATGCCTGCCTAATAAAGCCCTTAATGGTTCTTCTTGACAGGTCAAAATGAGTAATGTGAGGTTCCCGCCTCCTCTTTGGGGAGCTTTCTCTGGCCCCAGCTCAGGACAGACTCTCCCTCTAGACTCTCCAGAATGTCCAGACCTTCCGGCTCCAGCCAAGGCTCTGTCCTTGCTGCCTTATGAGTTTCTCATCCTGAGACTCCCTGTGCACTGGGCCGAGCAGCTCCTGGAACTCTGGCTGTCCGGAGTCCAGAGCACAGCTGTGGGCCTACCAGCCTCTAATCCTACAGCCAACCTAGTAAAGCCTCGTTTATAATTACACAGTCATTATTGGTTTTGTTTTCTAGAAAGCTCTGAATGATGATAATATTTTATTTTATAGTGGGATAAAAGCAATAAGCATGGCAGAACTACTGTTTCATGCAGCAATATGGATAAAACTCACCAATATCAAAAAATACTTATTTTATGGCTCATTATTTCTGTATGGAAGGTCCCAGATGCACAGTCCTGTGGGAATTCATTCCAGATTCTTGGGATCCTCAGCAAGGAACTGGACAAGAAACACTGAGAAGGCAAAGAGGCTGTATACATTTACTGAAAGCTGGAAAAGTACACTTCACAGGGACAGAACACACTGATATAAAGGTTCAAATGGCCCTGAGGACAAGCAAAAGGGGTCTGTTGTGTCCAAAATTCCATGGTGCGCTGTTCCCTTATGCAAGTAAGGAATTGGGATATTTGTCCTATTAAGCACTCCCTTGGTGTCACACTATGTATAAACTGTCCAATCAAACACTTGACCTTCACCAGATATAGATGGATTGAAGAAAAGCAACTCTGATTGTCTCTTCCAACAATGCCAAATTCATATGAAGGACTGAAAATAGCACTATTCCGATTGGTCCACTGTGCTCAGCTGTGAGAGGGATATTGTTGTGGGTCCCATGTTCTGTGCCAGCCCCTCTTGTTTTAGGAAATATCTGCCTCAACTTGTTAGTCATGGGTTTTTATGATCTTTTACAACTTTCCACCCAATTTTCTGTGGTTGTCCAGCCCTCATTTTTCACATTTTCATGATGTCAGAATCAGAAAGTTGTATTTACACAGGTGAGAATGATAGTAGCTCCCACAGGAAAAGTGGTCAGGGAAATCAGACATCATCACTGGATGTCACAGGAAGACCTAGACCCACTCTGTCCACAGAATTAAGTTATAGTTTCCTTAATTCTTGTCAAGGAAAAAGGTTTTTACCCATAGAAGAGATTCATTGACTTCTATCACAGAAAATGAATTTTCAGGACAAGTTGTTGAGAGAAAGAAAAGCGATTTGTTTGTCAGAAAATAGTAGACGCTCAAAAGGGAATGTGAGTGCTCATAGAGTGACAAGTATTATGGTCAGGAGCTACGGATATTTCTGTGTGGGAATAAGTAGAATCTAAGCATCTCTAAAAAGTACCAAGTGAGTTTACAGGTGAGAATTTGATGGGCCATTCACAGATGAAAGACTCTTTTCGCAGGAGAAATGCTGAGCCCTAGTTCATCGTATTTTTAAAAACTTAGGAATTTATGAGTGAATAGCATGGAAAGGGGAAGACATTGTAACACTTGGTGGCTTTGTTTCCTGAACTTGTACTTTGTAAAAGTACAATCTTAGGGCCGATGAGATAGCTCAGAGGATTAAGCACCTGCTTAGGCAAGGCCAGGAACCTGGGTTCAATACCTGGCACCACATGCAGCGTACCCCAGCCCAGGATACACAGACCCAGCCGCCAAGACTGGGAGTGATGGTACATGCCTGTAATCCCAGCACTGTGGAGGCTGAAAATAGGTGGATCATTGGGAGTTTGAAATGTGTAGAGAGACCCTGTACCAAATACTAAAAAAGTAAATAATTAAAAAACAAAAGTATAATTTTACAATCGCAATTTTCCTTGTCTCTTTCAACCTACATTTCTTCTATTCGTTTCGAGTCCATGTCAAAAGGCCTGCAAAGCTGAAAGCCAGATGTCTGTGTGCAATGGCCAGGATTGGATATATTGCCCATGGAAGACCGAATTAAAGGAATTGCAGAGCCTTTATTAGTTAGCCAGTGACCAATGTGCTCCCCTTCCCATCTGGGAAAACACACAAGGCCTGGTCCTTTGTTCCCTACCTGTTTTTATAGTTTCTTGGTTGCTATGGCAACACGGCAAGAATGCGGTGCTCCTATTTCCTGTAGGCTTGTGACTCAGGCAGAGGGATTTATAGCAAATAGTCTGGATCTTATTGTCATAAATGGGTCCTGTCTCCTCATCTCCAGGGGAAGGAGTGAGGAAAAGAGTAATTTAGGGAAGGCTCCTTCTATGCAAATACTTCAGGCAGGGGTCAAACTAAATTGAATTATGCTTCAGTCTCTTCTACCTCTGAAAGTGAATAGGGTATCACGCTAGATGCTATCCCTTCCACACAGACAATGACAGGACCAAAAGATGTGGAACCAAGGCAGAATCCAGCTTGTCTGTCTCTCCCCACGCCCCCAGCCTGCTGGATGGGATGGCCCCCGTCAAGGCAGGTGCTCCTCACAGAGATCAGTGGTGCACTTGCCAACCACGTCAGGAAGCACTATCCTAGGCACACCCGGTAGTGTATTTTACTGATTTCCCAGGCTTTGCTCAATCCAATTCAGTTGATCACTGAGATTAATCACTGAAATAATGTCCTAATGCTGATGCATGCCCATGATGTTTCCAACAGCATGGGCCTGTGACAGTTAATACTACTATCAATATAAACTGTATATCATTCATATACATATGCTAGTGTTTGGGGGAAATGTTTAACTAGAGATGGATTATATGGTTTGTAGAGTAAAGCAGATGCTCTTAGGCCTCCGTTCACAGCTAGATGTTTGCTATAGCTTTTATTATTTGCTTGAGAACTTTCTTTGCCTACCAGAGCTGCTTCAACACCTCTCTCCTAAGGACAGACACACACACAGGCACACACACATATACATATGTATGCACACAAACAGGCATACAGACATGGTGTACACACACAGGTACATGCACATGTGCACACTCACACAGAAGACTGCAAATCAGAATGAACATGTTTACAGTGCCTTAAATAATGAATGGCTCTGATCTGGATGTATCATTTACACTCTAACTCAAGAGTGCTCAAGAATATCCACAACAACTTTTCTTCTGTCCTTATGTCATTGGAATTATTCCTACATAGGGGAAATTTTCCTTTAGAAAACATGGTTACTTTTGAAATCCATGAAATCAAATTGTTTCCTCATTGCCATTAGTTCCTCTTTTCTGTGCCATTCTTTTTAAAGTTATCTGTGTATAATTATATTTCTTATGCTTCACCATTGGCCTACTTATATTCTCACTTTATATACTGCCCCTGAAATAATTCATGTACTACCAAAACTTTCTTTTACTCTGATTCATTGAATAATTAAGATAAAGTGCACAATCACTTATAATCCCATCCTTGAGAATAACTATACTTATTATTGGGTTCCAACTTCTTTGGTCTGTATACTTCATTTCGGTGTTCTGCACAGGACAGATATAAAGGGTAAGTTATCATTTCCTGTAGTCTTAAAGGTAGTAACTTTAAGTTACCTCAAAGTAACAGGCTTCATAATTATTCCTGTTTTAAGGAGTACAAACTGGAATGAAAACAGAAAAAGTTAAAAATGATACAGAATTTCACTTAACAAAGTAATATGAATTTTAGGGTATTTGTTGTAATATATAGTGTTGTCTTCCAATGAGTTAATCATATTACAAGATATGTGCATGCAAAATTGGAAGAACAAAGCAAAAGGGAAAGAAATGTCAAAGAAATAAAGAGAAGAAAAAGTACAAACAATTGAAATCAGACAAAACAAATTAAGCGTTATCTGCTTCTTTCAGACCAGCATAAACGCACAGTACAGTTGTCCAAACCATCCTGATAGACTTCGTAATGACTCTCAATTTCACTGTTCAGGGATGTTCTGAGTGGTACAAAGGGAATACTACACATTTATACCCTTATTATTTAATCATTGGTTATGGGCACCAACAGTGGTGTGCTCTGAAAGGGCTGACAGCTGGGTGTCCCTTTATTCCTGAAGGGAGATCTTGGTGACATATTGCAGTACTATCCACAAAATAACATGGGTAGTTCTTCATGTGTGTTGGAAACCCTTACCTGCATTTTGAATTTTCAGTGACAAGGGTAAATATTTTGAAGGTAGAGCTCAGTATCTATTATTTGTTTTAAAAATGGAAATTCTAGGTACCCCAATGACATATTGAATCAAGTTTGAACAATAAAATTATTTCAGTTTTTTAGCTAACATGTTTTACTCAGAATTTTCAAGTCCCTATTAAAATTATTCAATACCCTTATCTATAAATGGAACTCAAGGTTATTATTATCAGTAAATGTATCTATTTGTTCTAGATGGAGATGACCAGAATTCTATGGAAACTAATGTTTTGTCTTTCTAATAGCTCAAACAGATTCCTGGTAAGTTCCAGGAACTTCCTTTCATTGAAATTTCAGAAATTGCAATGGAAGACTGTGTTCTCATTTGTAAGAACACATAGAGAGTGCATTAGCATTTTACTATGTTCAAATGTTGCAAGGTGCAATTTGACAACTTCACTGCCAAATAAAGTCACCATGGTGAATATGCTTTTATTTATTTATTTATTTTACTGGGGGGGGGGGGGGGGGGAAGGGAAGAAGAGAAAGCTGAGTGAATTTGCAAATGTAATGAGTGTAGGTACAGCCCAGGGCCCTAGCCCTTGTTCACTCTGCGTGAAATGGGGAGATATATAAATAAAGCTGGTATCCATACCCCAGTGACTGTGCTATAAAAATAAGTCCTCACATAAATTTGTCAAGGCTGCTGTATAAACCTTGGCTTTAACACAACTAAATCACAGCAGAAGGATTTGGTTTGGTCACTAATTCATTTATAGGGAATGGTAAAATTCACTTAGGGTCAGCCCAGCAGTAGCTTCTCACTGACACCCCAAAATGAGTACTAGATAGTAATTTAAATGTGTTTTCTCCTCATTCACCTTGAAAAAAACACAGGAAATTCTCACCAAGGCATGCACAAAGGATCCTCTGGCAGATGTAGATCAATACACTGACACATTAAAGCCATTATTAGATGCATCAGACTTATGTTTTCAGTCTGATATCAGTTCTAGAATTAGATAGAAATACTACCTTCCAGACTGCTAATTAATGAAATCATCATAGCTGACTAGATTCCAATGATTACTAGAAACAAAATCTTGGTGTAGAACTCAGACAAGAAATCTGACTTGTAAAATACCTGTGTTGGTGTGTTGCCACTAATACATTTCTGCAGCACATAATGCTGTGGGCAGAACAGGAATGGCTTTAATTGTCCTTCCTTTGTCACTCTTCCCCCATACTTCTTTCAACCGTGCCCATGAATTCATATGCTTACATTTGCAAATTGTGCGGAGCAAGCCACTTAAATAGAAACCAGAACTTGAGAAATCACATGACATTTTGTCACTTACAAAACTTTGCAATTTATTGTTAGGGCAGAAAGATAAATTTTCTGCCCAAGTATTGTCAGACAATTAGAAATAACCATAAGTATGATGTAAATTACATTAGCAAATTCTACAATTTTACGTGTAATTTTTTGTGACATTTTAAGAGGAACGTAGCTAATGTCTGAGTGTATTCTGAAAATGCTTGTTCACCGAGGCCTTTCTAATTTTAGTGGAGGTGAAATACTTTTGTCTCATCTACCATTGGTGGTAGAGAAACCATCCATTTTAGATAATTGTGCCAGTATTTTGATAAGGAAAACTAATATTGGAGAAATACAGGTCATACGCTCTCTGCCTGTTTCACACATCCTGAAATGGTGATGTGGTACTCAAACTTCATCTACCTTTTGCTTTAAAATATCATAATACATCTGAATATTCATGATAAGCATTTAAAGTGTTGAGATATTCATGTCAATGCATCCTTCCTTGGGAGGATGCAGTCTTCAAAGACTCTCAGCAGTATGTTGCTATTCTGTCCCCAGTGCCTCCACTTCCTTGTACTTGTGAAGTGAAACCTACTTAAACCCATGGCCGAGTGGGTATTACTTACTTACTATGCCTGAACAACTTCATGGGTTAGCTCTAGATTCCACTTTTATATGATAGAGAAAGGGCACTTACAGCAGACCTTACTAAAATGTGCCTTTGCAGGAGTTTGTTTCAGCACAATTCATGAATCTGTAGCAAAATACCATTTTCACCATAATTTGGCCATCAGCATAAATTGTAATTCATTTTCAAAGTGTTTAAGGAATGAGGAAGAGATGATAGTTTATGACTTAATTTTAAAGTGAAATCCTGGTCGGGGCATGCTAAATTTTGGCATTTCCTTGAGTAAGACATTCTGACTGCTCATGTTTTCTTTCATCAGATATTATTATTATCATTTTTATTTTGGTGGACCTGAGAATTGAACTCAGTCCCTTGCACTTTCCAGGTAACTGCTTATTCCACTGTGCCATCTTCCCAGCCCCTAATCAGATATTATTGATGCCCTTTAGAAATATGTAAGGATCACCTTTGTCAGAGAATGCTAACCTGTGCAAGATATACCTTGTTTTGTCTTTTCCCCATTCCCCTACTCTCATTCAATTGTTCTTCTTCTCCCCATTTACAAACGCTGCATTCTCATTTATTCCTTTTTTCACTTTTTTCTCTTTCCTTCCCCTTCACTCTCCCTTGTTCCCCTAACCATTTGAACATTTTCTTCCTACTTCAAAATACCTATTAAATATTTTGGTCATTCACATATTATGACGTTAAGTCTTTTGGGAAGATGTAGAAGGAAAAATGCTGGGTCAAATACATTTTTGCTACTTTTGGTTTGACGAGGACTTGCCATACTGATTTCCGCAGTGCTTATTTCCATATATCCAATTACACTCCTACTAACCCTGAAGAAATATTCTTCTTCCAGGTTGACTCTCCAGCATTTGTTATTATTTGACTAATGAGAATATTAGTCAAAATGAAATGCAACTTCTTTTAAGTCAGCATATGCTCAAGACAGAAATAATCTCAGTCTTTACAAATATAGACACAGGTGTTGTAACCAAGAGCAATCGTGTGTTAGCTGAGGGAAGACCGGAACACCTTATTCAGAGATGTCAGTTGGGGTTAGTTAAAAAGACTGAACGTCAAAGAGCTTTCTCTTTTCCTGGGTGTTAAAACTCATTCTGTGACTGTGACTGAACAGTTGTTAAATCTAGACTCATTGTCAGCGTCTCTATGCTGGGTCACCTTGCCCTTGCTCTAAAATCTTTGTCTAATTCTTATTCTTTCCATTGTGTAACAAAGGGCATTCAGTCTTCAAATAAAAGTAGATTAAAGTACTGAGGTGGCCTAGCATTACTAACAAATTCTATCTTCTCCCTTTAATTGTCACTACCTTAAAACAAATTGAGGGCAGTTGGGAGCTATGAGTCACTGAAAAATACCAAGGCAAAGAATTGATCTGCATTCTGCAGAGGGGACAAGGATGTGGGAGATGAGTAATCCCTCTAAGTAAAGCTAAATGTTAAGTAGTTCACACTTACTGCAAGGAGCAATTTGCTGTCTCACTCTTAAGATAGAGATGAAGAAAGTCTAAACTTCACTGTTGAACAATTAAAAAGATCTTTCTCCAGTGATGAGGATGGAAGCCATTAGCAACTAGATGCATCTTGACTCCAATGATGAATCTTACTCTTTGATAAATGATAGAAAAATCTCTATCATCAGTGACACTGAAAATCCAGTGTCCTCTCCATCTAAGTCAGCCTTTGCTTCATCTTTATTGCTGATTTATTCATTTTATATTCAAGCAAGGACATTTTTATTGGATACTCACTCTGCACCAAGCATTTTTTTTTCTGAATACAGAAGATGAGAATATAAACAAACTCTCTGCTCTTTATGAGTTGCAAACTCAGTAGAGAATAAGAAAATCAACCTATGTACAAGTATAGGATGAAAATTTCCTTACATGGGCAAATACTGAAGAGAACATCCAAAGGGATTACAGATTATAAAAGAGGTGAGGAGGACAGAGGAACAGTGAGCTTGGAAAATCTGCCCCAGGAAGTGTTGATGGGGAGGCAGAACACAAAGACAAAGACCTGCAGGTGAGTGTGTCAGTCAGGTACAACACAGCCTTTGAGATGGAGCAGGCATGGTACAAGGGAAGTCAGAGAAATAGTGTGAGGTCTCCAAGATCTTCCCCAAGAAAGAGAGTTTGCAGTAAATGTAATAAGGCAGGCAGAAGCTATGCCATATAAAGTTTGAACACAGTAAAGAATCTATATCACATCCCAATGACAATTTGAATTCATTAAACATTTTATTTATTTTATTTATTATTATTATTATTTTTGGTGGAACCAGGATGAACTCAGACCCTTGCAGTTGCCAGGGAAGTACTTATTCTACTGAGCCATGTCCCCAGCCCTAAAGTTAAAATGGATTTTTTTTTTTTTTGCCTGTCTCAGGATATGTAAAGGGCAGGTCTGGTTAGGCACGAGTATCTTGGGATTGAACCACAGTATCCTGAGCCTGACTGCTTTGCTTAAGCAGGCACAACTGACCTAATGGGCAGGCCCCCCTGATTTATTATTAAAATAGCACACTAACTAGTAAGTAGAAAACAAATTGCACAGAAAGGAAGATGAATGCAAACAAGCTATTCATGACCCTCCTTCTGAATCCAGGACAGATATGGCCATGGTCACAAAAGCAACAACAGCGAACATGAAAAAGCAGCGCATCAAGCTCTTTGCTGGAAATGAAGCCAATGGCAAATCCCTGGTTAATGGGAGAACAGGAGCTTTAAAATAACTGAACATGACGTAGAAGTCTCTGATCTGAATAAAAGCCTGAGGTTGAAAGCAATACTACAGAGAAGCTGAGGGTATCACACTGACAAAAGGGAACACTAAAGCCATGAGTACCAGAGTGCTGTCAGAACCTGCACTCATGTGTCTCAGTTCAGGTGGCTCCATAGTAATCTTTTCTGATTTCTTGCTTTGTGTTCCTCAAGTTGGAAAGAAGAAAAAAATTGCTCTTATGGTTGAGAATCATTGTCTGTTCTTCTTAATTGCTCTGTTTGCTTTGTTCTCTTCCTTTCTACCTTGGTATTTTGTTCAACTTTCTCTACTGATACTATGTTGTAGAACCCAAAATGTTTAATATTTTATGGGAAATAGTAAGTTCATTTTTATTAAGTTGATATCACACATGGGCTGAGGGACAATGAACTTCATGAAGGGTTCCATTAAGTACATGTGTTTGCCCCAAAAGGGTGAGAACAAATGTTCAAGCCCATGCTTTTGTTCTTGGTGTTTTTATTTCTTGAAGCAATTATAATCTTTTTCTGGCTGATTATAAAAACAAGTAGGGTTAGAGAGTTTTAGGGTTAGGGATCAGGTTAGGGTTTCTGTTTGTTGGGCGTGTTAGGCCTGATCTTGGATTGAGTATCAGGTATATCCATGATCAACTTTGTAAGACACTTCCCAGCATTCAAACCACTGCCTTTTTCTCTTCCTTTCATGTGCATGTGCACGTGCACCTGTGTGTGTTTCCAGGATTTCAGTTGAATCTGAGGTGAAACAATTTGAGGATTTCTCCACAAGATAAGGAAAACAAAATTTCAATAATCCAATTTGATATAGATGTGACTATGTAGAGATAAATCAGAGTAAAATCAAGCACAAATTTTAAAACTTCTATTGTTATTAATAAATTGGAAAAGGCTTTTTCAGATTCAAAACTAATTATCAATTATACCATGTTTACTTTAGGATTGTTAATAAGTTTTCTTCTCATATGACTCTGGGGCACATAAAATATTCTTACAAACATCTGAAATGAACTAATTTTTAGAATGATACTTAATTTGTCGGTGATGTCCCCATTGTCATAACATATTAGGAATTTTGTTATCTTCATTTATGTTACGCATATGTTTTAAAGTAGCAAGAAATCTAACTTGTCTCTAATACAAATCCATGATCCATTCTTCTTCACTAACTAGATTGCGAAGCAGTTCAAGAACCTTATTAATTTCATTATTGTTTAAAAGAATTTTTAAAATCTGAGCATAAGGCACACACAGAAACAAAGACATCTAAATAGCCACTTTATAGTATTGAGGCATAAACTGCATAATCAAATAATGCCCACATTACATATATTTAGCTTTGTACCTGGGACATCTACTTGACTTTTACATTTTCCCATTTTCGTTATTTTTCTCTTGGTAACAGTGCTGTTGTGTGCCCTACTGTCTGAACCACAATAAAATCAACCTTGAATTTTGAAGCTTCTATTGTTATCACTAGATTAGAAATGTCAACTATTTTTATCCCAGGTCTCATATTTGAGGATACATAAATCTTAGTAGCTTTGTGCAAACAAATATATTTAGGGTTTGAAAGAATGTAATATAGCTCTACATGTTATAAATGTAAAGTTTTGATTATGATTCATATGACTCTAATAAAAATAAAAATAAAGTTTTTATTATTGTACAGTACACACATTACCAAATACACCAGCGTACACTCAGTTCAGTATACTGTGTTCATTACTCAGCTTTCCTCTTAAGTGTGCCCTTTGGTTTTGCTTGTCAGTTGTGCCTGACTCCACTGCCTACTCTCTTACGTGTCTAAATGTTAGAACTCTATCCCGAGGGCTGGCTTCTGAGCTTTGCTTCCTAGATCTTCTTCCTCACTTACTATTTGAGCATTTGGGGTCTGGCATCACTACCAGTGAGCCCTCATCTCACAGCATCATGTCACAGCTCCAGCACAGCAGTGAGCAGAGGCGCCATCCCCAAGCCAGGATGCAGGAAAAACCACAATTGAATGTAGTGACTGTTTCATGGCTGCAGCCCTGACAGACTGAAGCTGGGCATCTCTGTCTCACCATTCCCCATGAACATAGCCTACAGAACATGTGTGCGCCTTCCAGAGCCACTTGGCAAGGGAAGGCAAGTGTGAGATGAGAGTCAGAGTGAACAAGGACTATGTTTTCAACTGGTTGCCTATTAAATATCATAGTTTCCCACATTAATAAGAGCACCACGTTTTCGTATAGCTATGGAGCCAGTGCCCCTTCATGGGAGGAGCCGAGCGCTCTGCAGGTGAAGCTGCGTTAGCTATATGAGAATTTACCTGTGCTTAGCATTCCAGACACTGTGCAGAGAGCAAGCGGTCGGCGCTACCAGTCACTCAGCACACTCTCTGGTCCTGCTCCCAAAGGCCACAGCTGACCTCTGGGTTACAGGCGCTGGTATACGGCAGCCCTGCTCCATCCACACATCCCATCCCGTGCTGATGAGGCAAGCACTCTATGTCCTCTGTTTGCCCTCGTTCACATGCCCATGTAGTTCTATGCATGCTGTGCTCGGCTCTGCTTCCACATCCACCCTTAAAGGCTCTAAGTATTGAGGCTACCAAGGAGTTTCCTGTGCTCGTTGAGGAAATAATCACAAAGATTAGAAACTCACAGCAGGCACTTTCTTCTTTTTAATTTATTAAAGAGAATACAACATAGTAAACACAAATTACAATGGATACAGAATTTCACTGGATAAAATAATATGAATTCAGCAGGATTTATTGTACCTCATAGTGTTGTATTCAGATTAGTTCAGATTACCAGACATATGCATGCAAATTTTCAAAACGGAAAAAAAAGCTTTAAGAAAAGAAGAGACAAAAAGGGAGAAAATGAAAAAAGAAGACAAAAAAAAAGAAACACTGAGCATTAACTGCCCCTTTTCAGTGACCAGCAGAAACCCACAGTACTATTAGCCACACTCTCCTGCTTACATACATAGATATATTTTTCTTCTACTCCCTCTCCTGTACTTCTCTTTATCTCATTGATTCCTTCCTTTTGAACAGTTTCATTCCCTTTTTGTAGTATCTATTGTGCCCTTCAGATTTTATTTACTCTTTCAGGTTCTTACACTAATGAGGCAATGTCTGTACATGTGGGTCTGATTTATTTCACCTAAGACTATGGTCTCTAATTGCATCCATTTACCAATAAAAGACTCAAAATTATCATTTTTTTCTGTATTTTGGGGAAGGGTCTGCAGTATGTTCAGGGTCTCACTCCTAGATCGGACTTATAATGATTCTCCTGTTTATAGCCTCCCAAGTGCTGGGATTACAGGTATGCACCACCACACCCAGTCTCAATCACCGTCTCACGGCACCCCAGGGGCATGGCCAGCATGACAGGCACGAGAGATCAAACTCCCGGCCCCTACAGCTGGTTGCAGGTGCTTTAATCCGCTGAGCTATTTGGCAGGTCCAATTATTCTGCTATATATATTTTTTTATAACAGAATAATACTGCATTGTGTAAAAGTAGCACACTTTATTTATCTAATCCTCAGTTCGTGGGCATTTGGGTTGCTTCCAAGATTTAGAGATGACAAATCGTGCTGCAGGAACTGTAAGTGCATGTAGATCACTGTGGTGTGATGCTTTCATTTCTTCTGGAAAAATACCCAGGCAAATAATCTCTGAGTTGAATGGGACTCCTAGTCTTGGCTTTCTGAGGAATCTCCGCACTGATTTCCACAATGGTTGTACCAGTCTGTACTCCTACCAACAGTGGAGAAGGGCTTCTTTTTATTATTATTATTTTTTTTTTTTTTGGCAGAACCAGGGATTGAACTCAGTCCTTTGTGCTTGCCAAAGAAGTGCTTATTCCACTGAGCCATCTCCTGGCCCATTTCCAGTTTCTTCTTCTTAACAGTCCCTCCAGCATTTGTTATTGGCTAACTTCTTGATGATAGCCATTCTTTCTGAAGTGAGATGGACTCTCAGAGTTGTTTCAATTTGTGTCCTTGAATGATCAATGATGTGGAACATTTTTTCATATGTTCATTTTCCATTAGTGTTTTTTATTTTTATTTTTGTTTTTTATATTTTAATAATTTTATTGAGAAAGAAGTATCAATGAGATAGTTTCAAAACAGGTTAGTAGTACAGTTACAATAACTAATGCATTGCATATTGTTGTCTTTGCAGTAAGTTCTGGAACAAGATTCCAACATGATGTCTTATCTAAATACTATTAATTCAAAACTTTCTTCTCATTGAACTAAGAGAAAGTAGCTACATATTTACAATTATATATATATATTTTTTCACTACAAAATGGTCCTTTTATATTGTCTTTTTTGTTTCCTTTTGTCAGAGAAGTGAATTCCATTGCCATTCATATATTGTAGGTGCATGAATTCAGCAAAATAATCCAATATAGTCCAGTAGTCTATAATAGCAGTGGGTTGTCCATTTGTATTTTTTCATACCAATTTTTGGTTTGCGTCTTTGAATTTGGAAGACCTGATTTGTTAAGATTCTTCACATGATATAAATAGAAGGCATTTGTCAGAGGGGAAGTTGAGAGCACACATTTTTATAGAAATTGTCTGAAAAATATTTCAGCAACAGAAATAAATGCTGGATTTTAAATTGCATTGAGACTTCATTTTTCTTATAAGTATACACTTATTGCAAGACACATTAAGAAAAGACAAACTAATAGGAATAGAAAAAACATTTATAATACATGCATCTGACGAAAAGCTTTATGAAAAATGTATGAACACAGTTATAAATCAAGAATATAAAGAACACTACTATTGAAAATGGGTAAAATATTTGAATAGATACTTTTAAAAAGCAAAAATATACAACATGAATGGTCAATCAGCACATGAAAATGTACTCAACTTCACTAGTCACCAGAAAAAACACTAATTAAATATAAATGAGATACAATTGCATGTTATTATAACAGCCAAAGTTAAAATGATAGCAAGGTCAGCACACCACTAGCACGGTAAGAAGGAAGCAACTAGAACTCTCTCATACATTATTACTAAAATGTAAAATAGTACAAAAAATTCAACTTGAAAATTCCAACAGCTCCTTGTACAAAAGCCTGAGTATTCTATGATTCACCCATGCCACTCTTAAGATATTTCCCCAAGAACAATAAAACATATTTGAAGAAACATTTTCCTAAGAATATTTACAAACTTCCTTGAAAATAATCAAAAAGACTATGAATAGCCCAAATGCCACCAAAGGAAGAATGGATAAACAAACTGTAGGATGTTTCCATAATGCACTGCAACTGAGCAATAATCATGAATAAACAATATTCACAAAACAATATGCATTCATCCAACAAAGCTAGTTCACTAAGCAAAAGATGCCCGACCCCAAAGGGGCCTAAAATTCCTTCTAAATGAAGTTTAGAAACAAAGCGAAAAGCATTCATGATAGATAACATACAGCATTCATCATGAAAGTGGTGGAGCAGGGATGACTAGAAGGTGGCCTGAGAAAATTTTCTGGTTTGATTGATAGAAAGGTAATATGTTTTGATTTGCATGGTAGGAACAAGGTGCATACTTATGTCAACCAAGCCTTACACACAAGCTCTCTATGTGTTGTTATATCCATACTGTCCCTCAGAAAGAAAAAAATGCACTTGTAGATGGCCACCCTAAGCAGTACCGAGTCCCTTGGAAGGGACCAGCATAAACACTGACGCCTTTGTGACCCAGCCTGCTTGCAAGAATAAATTCCTCATTATTCATTTTAGAGGTACAGCAATGGTATGCATCAGCCTAACTTTGATTTTACAAGTATAAATTTATAATTGCAAGAACCTGCTATGTAAGTTATGACATCCAGAATGGCATTTCCTGGTGCTACTTCAGGTGTGTTCTACTAGCTTTTCTTACCTCCACAGTGCACGAGGGGATACAAAGACACTAGAACACAACACCATAAATGAAGATCTTGTCTTTTACAAAGGATATCATGAGGAAGAACAGAAAAGAACAAATGGAAAAGACAGATTTACCTTTACAAATGTCACCAAAGAGTTAAATACTCACAAGTCTTACAAAACTGCTGTTAGAATAGCCAGCATCACTCATGGATGAGAACTCACCAACATAAGATGCCTTGGTCCTTATTATAAAGATTGTATTAGTAGAAATTTCTCCCAGTTACCAAAGATTAAGAGCACTTAAAGTCAGAATTAAAAAATACACTTTAAAACTGCAAATAAAGGACTGGGGAGATAGCTCAGTAGCATAAGCGCTTGCCTGGCAAGCAAAAACGTCCTGAGTTCAATCCCCAGTTCCACAAAACAAAACTAAACAAAAACCACCCTGCAAATAAAATCAATGTATCCCTGTGAAAATAGAAATTTTAATGGTCCATGTTTTAAAAACCTGCTACAGACAGAAAAATGTCACTGAAATCTGAGCTTTAACCCGTATCCTAGAAGTTGCCAATGAAGCTGCGAAAAAACCAGATTTTATTTACACAGATGCTTCCAGAAGCAATGTTGTATTGGTATTATAACTTGTTCAACCAATAATGAGAATTTCTATACACATTTTTTTGAATTTTAGATGAATTCCTGTTCATTTCATATGTTCTCAACGTTAGTACTATATCTCTCCAGCTGTTGCTGAGATCACCACCAGACTCCAAGAGCTTGGTTTGCTTGGAGGTAAGTGTTGCTGATCCATAAAGTTAAATTCGGCATTAAATCCATACTTTTACCCAATCCTTTTAAAAATCAGGCCATGTTGGCAGGGCCGAGTGCTCACAGTCCTTGCGGAGAGTTGGTCATGTGTGCAGCGCATCGCGGTCCTTACATCCCCTCCATCCCCAGTCTGCTGTGCCTTAGTTTCCTTGCTTTTCCAAAACATCCCTCTTCCTCTTTCCTTTTGCTCCTGGTTTATAGTTTAGGTTTCACATATAAGAGAAACCATGCGATATTTGCTCTCATGTGGCTGATTTATTTTACTTAACATTATGGTACTAAGGGGAATCCATGTTCGAGCAAGTGACTTGGGTTTATCTTTATAGCAGACCAGTGCTCCACTGCGTGAGAACACCTCATCTTCTCTACCCATTTGTCTGTTAACCTGCATATGGGCTGCTTTTAAGATTTGGCTATGAGGAATTGGGCTGCTATAAACATGTGTACTCATGTACCACTGCAGGATGGTGCCCTTACTTCCTGAGGGAAGGTGCTTTACAAGGGAATTGCCTGGGTCAATTTCTGGTTTTAATTTTTTGGGGAGTCCCCACAATAGTTTCAGTTTGCATTCTCATCCGCGACAGAGAAGGATTCCTTTTGCCTATGGCCTCAATGATATTTGTCCTTGTTTAATTCCCAGATGATTATCGTTTGTGCTGGGGTAAAATAGAATCTCAGTGTTGTTTAATTTGAATTTCTTTACTGGCCAGAGATGCTGGGCCCTTTCTCATGTACTAGTTGGGTGTTTGTAGTTCTCGGGGTGCTGGGGGTGAAGCCAGGCTCTTGGGCATTCTAGGCCGGTACTCTGCCACTGATCACGCTGCATCTTAGCAGTCTCTGAAAATGTTCAGGAAGAGCTGCGTTTCCCAGTGAAGTAAGATACTTGATATTTTTTCATATGCTTGTTGTTCATTTACTACTTTTTCAGTACTTCATGTATTTTAGACAATAATCCCTGGTCAGATGTATAGTCGATAAATATATTCTCCTACTCTATGATTTTTCTCTTTACTCTGATCTTTTTTTTTTCTGGTGGTGGTACCAGGGATTGATCTCAGGACCTTGCACTTGCCAGGCAAGCACTTGTTCCACTGAGTTATCTCCCCCAATTTTTTTTTAAGATGATTGGGTTTTCATTTAGTTATTTTTGTTGTTGTAATTTTGGTGTGATCATTTCTTTTGGAGTGCCAAAATTATTGTTTTTATTTTAATGTCATTCAGCTTGACTTTTTTTCTTTTTGCTTTTATTTTGTACACTTTTGATGCACTATCCAAAAAGTGCCCAGCCCTTTCCAATATTTGAGGCATTTCTCCTATATTATTTTTTAGTCATTTCGTTTCATGTCCTATATTTAAGTCTGTAATCCACTTTAATTTATTTTATTCTATTCTATTCTATCTTTTTTGGCAGAACCAAGGATTGAAATCAGGCCCTTGTGCTTGTCAGGGAAGTGCTTACTCTGCTTAACCATCTCCCGAGCCCCTGTAATCCACTTTGAGTTCATTGTTATACTGGCAAGTAAGGTCTAATTTCATTCTTCTGCATATGGGTACCAAATTTTCCCAGAAATATTTATTCATTCATGTATTTATTTATGCTTTTAAAAAAATGTATTTTGTACAGGGTCTCACTATGCAGCTCAGCTTCATAGTAATTATCCTGTTTTCAGCCTCCCCAGTGCTGGGATTAGAGGAATATGCCACCATGCCCAGAACCAGGGCCAGGGTAGCATGTGGTGCTTGGGATTAAACCCCAATCCCTGAGCTTGCCCAAGCAGGCACTTAGTCCACTGAGCTGTTTCACCTGCCCACAGCAACATTTATTGTGAAACTACATTTTCTCTAATATATGTTTTCAGTATCATTGTCAAAATCAATTGACTGTAGACGTGTGGGATTGTCTACTAGCACCCAGATCTGTTCCAGTGATCAGAGCTTCTGTTTCCATGCCACTGTCAGGCTATCTAGATTACCACAGCTTTGGAGCATATTCTGAAATTAGGCAGTAGGATGCCTCTAGCAGTGCTGTTTTTATTGAGGCCCCCTTGGCTATGTGGGTTGTTTCATAGATAACAATAATACAGTTATCTTAACTGGAAGAAAATATTCTGAAGGACTGGTAGGTGTTTAAGGAGATAGATATGTACTGCCTAATTTACACATCACACAAATGTACATGAATGTTCACATGCTACCCATGCGTATGTATAATTTCATTTTTCATTAAAACATTTTAAGAAGCTGGGGAGACAGCTCAGCAGTTCGAGCACTTGCCTAGCAAGCACAAGGTCTTGTATTCAATCCCCAGTATAAAAAAAATAAATTAAGCAAATTTGATAGCACTTACATTTCCATAACTTCATTACTTAGATCTTATCAACTCAAATGTATATTAAAAAGAGAATAACACACTGCATATTCTTCTAAGATTTGCAACATAGCTTCATATATTATATATATATATATGTTATATATATAATTATGTACAATATCATATATATTTTATTTCTATTTATTTACTTGTTTATTTTTGCAGAACCAGGATTTGAACTCAGGCCCCTGTGTTTGCTAGGCAAGCGTTTATTCTACTGAGCCATCTCCTTGACCCCTCATGTACATTTTACATCACAAGAACAGAGTATGCACACTTCATCACCAATCTCTTTTGACACAGTCTAGTCTAGATCACAAGACCTGGTTAAATTTACAGAGACAATTTTTGTCCATTCAGCCACACACTCCAAAGGTGGAAAATTGCATTCCATCTCTCAAGAAAATCCACTTTCAGCCCTTAGAGCCATCACTATCACCCAGAGATGACATTTAACCCTGAGAAGGTGATTCTACTTGATGTTATACACAGAACACCCAGAAGAGAAAGGAGGCAGGAATGTGCTGCCATAGCTCAGAGCTGGCACCCTCTCTCTCCCACATGATAAGCCATTCCTCTTCTTAGACATAAAGGATCAGAGCAGAAACTCCACTCTTTCATGTTGTGCAATTCCCGTTTTAAAACCCTGGGTAGAATAAAGACGAAAGGAGAAACGTGTTCCCCTAAAACTTACCTACCTTAGTTTGTATCAGAAAATCAATTGCAACCTTTAACTAGACATCTATGAAAAACAGGTTTACTTTAAAATTGACAGCAGAGGGAAAGGTTCTATTTATATTGTCTACAGTGGGATTCACAAGTATATTGCTTATATTTACTTGGCAAATATTTTTCACTCAAGCTTATTGAGTTTGCTTTTTCCAAAAGCATTCAAGGTGGGCAGTAAATAAGAAAGCCTAGGACCAGGCTTACTTAATGTAAAATTTTTATGGATTATGTACTCAAAGAAAGAGAGAGAATACACAAAAAGGAGAGAGCCAGGGAGAGAGGACACTGATACTAGAAGAATATTCAATATTTCAGATTCATTTGAAGGTACATTTTATTTTCATTGCTTTTTTTGGTGCAAGGTCTCACTGCACAGCTCTGACTCGTAGTGAACCTCCTGTTTTCTGCCTCCCTAGTGCTGGGGTTATAGACTTGCCCCATTACACCAGGACTCCATTGCCAGCTCAGCGCTCCCACTGGAGGGGCCAGAGTGACATTCAGTGCCAGGAATCTAATCCTGACCCCTGAGCTCACCTAAGCAAGCTCTCAGTTCCCCAAGCTATCTCGCAGGCCCCTGTTTTCCTTGCTTTATATTAGCACATGTGTGTAGTACATAATGCATATACTTCTCATGGGAATTGGATGGGTACATGTAAAACACCTTGATCCTTTATTTCAACCCATATAACTGCCCTGTCTCTCCACT
>PVKA01036208.1:0-22002 GCA_004027165.1 Ctenomys sociabilis
GAATAGGACTAGAAATCCCATTCAAGCCAGCTATCCCCCTACTGGGAATTTTCCCAAAGGATTTGGATACACTGTATCATAGAGATATATGTATACCTATGTTTATAGCAGCACAATGTGTGATAGCAAAATCTTGGAAACAACCAAGATGTCCATCACATGAAGAATAGTTGAAAAAGATGTGGTATTTCTATATAATGGAGTATTACTCAGCTATTAAGAATGATAAGTTTGAAGCATTTATACTGAAGTAATTCTTTTAAGGCTAAAACATTTCCTGAATCCTAAACCATCTCCTATTAAGTATTGGGCTTGGTGTCCATACAAGAATTATGCAAACATCTCCCATATTAAAAATGAATACTGGAGGTGTAATTGTCTCAGAGATGACAGACAGAGTCAATTAAAAGTTCTCATAAAAATTCCTACCATCTTTTTCAAGATTGATCTCAGTTGTGCACATTTTAGTTTGGGGTTTTTGAGAAGACATTAGTATAGCACAGTCGCTCTGTACATACACACCAGACACAGACACAAATATGTGTACAAGTGTGTCCCTGGAAAATGTCTGTCACTTTTCTGGGAGGTTGTTATTCTTCTCCAAAGTGAAGAAAGAACCATTTATTTATCAATATTATCTTTTCTTAGTTGTTTGTTTTCTTACGACTAAATAAATATCTACCAATAGGTAGCCTCTTTCTTTTCACCTCCTTCTTCAACAATCAGCGGTCACAAGCAACTTACGTAACTTTGTACGCATCAACCTTGTAGCCTACAGAAAGGATTTGGTGGTAGCATCTGCTCAGTGTGCCAGACAGAACACTGCGTCCACTCACGAGGGTGGAGAAAATGTGCTTTCCTCACCTTGACCGCTCCGGTCAGTGGCTGGAGGGACCCAGGCATCTTTTCTGTCTTTAGGGAGGACTCCAGCTGCACAGGAGTGGGTGTGTGTCAAGTGGGCTATAAATAGACGTTCTGATCTTACTGAACTGCTGTCCTCTTTGTGGTAGGTGGATGGCAGCCACCACATGGCTGAGTCAGTCAATTCTGAGCAACATGAGCTCTGTCTAGCTTGCAGGCGAACCAAACAGTTGAGATTCTGATAGAAAACCCTCCCGTGCATGGCTGGCTTCACAGTTACCTCGGTGTCCTCATAAATGCATGTGTTTCAGGCATGCAGGGGGAAGGTTAATGAAGGGGAAAAAGGTTAGAGATGGAACCAAGTTCACTGCTGAGTTACGTCAGCAGCAGATGCCTCTGGGCACTCGTGCTAATGTTCCTAGCTACTGATGAATTATTTAGGTGTGTGGCTATGGAAGGGAAAGAACTGGAAAGGGCAACAGGTGGAGACCAGGAAGAGATCTGACAGCATGACCTCACACGTGTGTCCTAGGAGACACACAGGGCAGACAGCTTGAGGAATATTATCTCAGTTAACTCTCATAATTTCTCCGTTATGCTCTTTTTAGAGATGGTAATAATTAGCTTGTCCACTGTTAACTAGTGAGTTATAACCCAGGTCTGAGTGGTCTAGAATCCTACATTCTGGGTAAAATAATTAACTCACAACCTTCTCAGAAAGAAAAAGAAAGCGGCGTTTGTATTTTATGTAGTAGAGATAGGAAAGCTAAGAATGTAAATTACTAGGAAATAATTGTAAGTATTTACCAGCCAAGTTACCTTTATTTTAAGGAGGGGGAAAGCAGCAATAAAAATGATGCATATAGGCAAGTTAACTTTTATAAGAAGAGTTTAGAGATTATTAGAAGAATATATTTCAGTTTTCTAAACAATGAACATGTTGGAAGTTACAAGTCAGAGAGTAATTTTTCTCATTTTGTGCCAATATTTCTTTTAAAAAATTGGGTCCTTCCTCACTTCAGAGAAATAAGTTCACAGGTCTTTATGGTAGGATGTCACTCTGATTTTTGAAATAAAACCAGTATATTATTTCATTTTAACTTGCTTAACTGACCAGACCTTGAGGAACACCCCAGAAGAAAACAAGGCAATCCTTTAACCTTAAATATCAACAGAAGATACTCTACAAGCGCAGTTTGGAGTACAGGAATGGAATCACACTGTTTCCGTCTGCTAGGTCTGAGGATACTAATGTATTTGGAAACTGGAAGGGCAGTCAGAACGCAAGCCCCACAGGATGCAGTTCTGTTCTTCCTGTAGGAGAACTGTGACAGCCGTCCCTCCAGTCAGCGGTTCCATTCGTGCCCACTTCTCAGGCAGGGTAGGTGGCTTCTTTCCTCCAGCCTGTTTCTGGATGGCCACAGCCTTTTCTGAGGATGCTTCTGTGTGACGACACCTTGTTTCTGATTTTAAACCTTTGATCTTGGAAATACACAACCAAAAACCTGTCATAAGTGAACTTCTCACCCTCAGTAATCTTTAAAACTAAAGTCCTAAAAATTACATTTTAGGTTTAGATTTCTTTTTACTAAAAAGAAGTAATCTCTTATATTATCTGGGCCATAACCTAAGCTAATAAATAAAAATAGAGAAGGAGTACTTAAATGTCCTTTTAATCTCAATTTTTGCAAGTTAAATTCTGATTTATATGTGTGTGCACGCTTCTCACTGAAGTCTAGCTTATTACAGTGACCTCAGTTTGTTTTTCAATTTTAATGATAGAAACAAAAAACAAACCTAAATCCAAAGCTTCTGAAAGAACCACTTGTGCTTGCCTGTCTTGTATCTCTCCTCGAACTTGACCTTTGCCTCCTGCCAGGCCTTGTGCTTAAGGGATGGGTATCTGCAGACTTCCCTGTTGCCCATGGTTTTGTCCAGGGGGATGTCCACAGTGTGCCTTGTGAGTATGAGGTTGTGGTAGTTATAAACCTTCACAAAAGACTTGATCTTCAACCTCTTGGCAATTTTCTTCTTGCCCATGTTGGCTGTCACTTTTCAGGGACAGAGTTCAATCCCAGCCACCGAGGTATGGCTGTAGGGGTGGCTGGAGGTGCCATCATCGATGTTCTTCATAATGACGGCTTTGTGTCCGGGGCAGCATCCGGTAAGGACCAGCACCACTTTCCCTGGTTTCATAAATTTGCCCACTGCGACAGAGCTGAACCAGAGTTACAGCAGAAGTTGCCTCATTTTAACTAAAAAATTTTTTTGAAAAAAAAATTGAATACATTAGGAAGCCCATGATGATCGATCTAGAAAAATCTATGGCCAAATGAAAAAGTTAATTTTCATTCCAAATCCATTTTATTTAGACTAAAGGATGAGAAAACAATCACAATTGAGATGATTTTAGAACTTGGAAACTGTTCCAGTGATCTTTCAACAAAATAATGTCTGCCATCAAAGCTTTTAATTATTTTGTAATTGGGCAATGCCAAAAATGGATACAGATTTTGGCACTTTCATCAGATTGCTCGACTGCCCCATGATGTGTTCTGTTTTCATGCACTACAGCTAGTTAACTGCCCACATATAATTACCATGGCAGAAAATAATTACCATTGCCTCTACCCTTTCTTGGCATCAGAATCTTGATTTTTTTTCTGTTAGACTCTGAGATGCTGATTTCAAAATCATAGCTTAAGAAGAAACTTGTATTGAAATTTTAAAAAAGCAGGAAGAAGAAAGACTTCGGAACACTGGGTAGCACTGGCATGATGGGAAGTGAACATGAAGAGACCCTGGTTTTTAGTTAGGTTCTTGCTACCTTCTAGTGGTGGCATTTGTGCGATGCCCTCTGGATCCTTGGAATCTTTCCTTTGCAGTACAACTGGGATCCAGAAGGACAGGATGGAGGTGTTCCTAGTGTGCAAAGCAATACGAAACTATGTTTTTCTGGCACTTCTTTTCCCCTTGCTGGTCCCATCCCCCTTCAATTTGGCTGCTCTAAAAAAAATAATATTTTTTTTTCTTTGGCCTTACGGGCAGCATCTCAGGATTGTATCTAACAGCCAGGGAGAAAAAAAAAAATTGTTGAAACACTGAATGTCATTTAAGCAAAAAGTTGAAAGTAATGCGAAATGCGCACACTGCTGGGATTTTAACCAGTGTTCCAAGGCAATCTGTGAAATTTTTGAACCAGGCACTGTCTAGGAAACACAATGGCCCTTGCCTCACGATAAGCCGAGTTAGGATAACTTAGTACATTATCATCCGGTAAGTTGGCAGCCATGCATCAACGCCCGCCAGCAAGGTAGCTGAGCAGCGCAGCAGCACTGCTGCCTCTGCTGTCCACCTCGAGAGCACCTGGCTGGCCGGAACCAGGACCTTCCGTGGCCCAGCACCTTAGAGAGTCCACACCAGCATCACCAGCCCAGGGACAGGTCAGTCCCTGTGCCACCCCCACAACAGAAAGCTTCTAGGCCAACAAGAGAGTCATCATTAGCAAAAGCCAATACAATGGATAGTGATGAGCGACTGCTGTCTTCTGCACTTTAAAATATAATTTTGATATTTTTCTAGGTGCAAAATATTTATCTCTTAGTGCTCCCCCCCCCACCTTAAAGTGTGAAGAACCACCGTCATGGTCTTTTTTTGTTTTTTTTTTTAAGGAAAAGGGAACAAAAAATGTGAAGAAGTATTTTTTTTAAAAACCTAAATATTGTACCTTTACAGGGGAACACAAGAGAAAGAATTCAGGTTTTTGAATCTATTTAAGATGTACAATCAGGATCATTGGACATATTTGGTATCTTTGTAAAACATATAGCCTAGCATGCACATAGCAGCCTACGCCCAGTGGTTACCATCTGATCTTCTGTCTCCCAGTGTACTTCAGAAAGCCAGGGCCACTAGGGTCATGGTGCTCCATTCTCCTGCCAAGGGGAATCGTAGGATAAAATCCTCAACATGTCAGCGTCACTATCCACACTTCTCAAGTCACATACACATACAAGCATATGGTACAGTCAGGACTGAAATCGGAGAACTATGGCAGAATTTTAATCTACTCCATGGAAAAGCATCACATTGTGACACCTGTCTAAAGTTAGTATTTTCTTGTGAGGTCTTCTTTCTTTTTACATTTAAATATATATATATATATATATATATATATATATATATATATATATATATATATATTTTTTTTTTTTTTTTTTTTTTTTTTTTTTTTTTTTTTTTTTTTTTTTTTTTTTTTCTTTTGTGGAACTGGGGATTGAACTTAGGTCCTTCTACTTGCCAGGGAAACACTTACTCCACTGAGCCATCTCCCAGCTCCAACATTTAAAGATTTTAATTTTTTTTTTAAATCACTTCATCGCCTGCATAGCCTGTGTATTTTTCTCTGTTCATACACTCTTGCATTTTTATGTACACACATGTAGTAAAATCTTTAGCCATGTGTAAAATTTCATGCAATTATGGTCACATATCTTAGAGAAGCTTTCTATTTACTGTTTTGCTTAGAGTGTCTTCTATACATTTTTCTTACACATGCAATCTTCAAACAAAATAGCACAGAACATTTTATAAGTCATAAATCAGATGAAATTGTTATATTTGTAATATTATTTTTGAATTAATATGAAACAGCTTATTGATGCATTTCCTTGTTTGTGACACAACTTTGATCCTTTACAGTTGCTTTGAAATTATCTTGTTCAGCTAAGAACTTTTCTACTTTTCAGGAGATCTCTTTCCCAAAGTATCTCTTTAGAGCAAATTCATAGAGAAAAAGATCACTCGGTCAAAAACCTGTTCTTCCTGAGAACATTGTAGGTAGAAAAAATAATATTTCTATAGCATTGATCAGTGGGATGAAGGGTGAACATACAAACATGAAGTTTACAATTATTGCTATAGATTCTGTTGAAGAGGTTAATTAATCTGCATACCAGTTTTCTTGGTGTTATTGGTCTAAGCATGAGCAAACTGAGGCTTTAGGCTTATTTTTATCTGTAGAACAGGGATTAGTCTTTAGCCCAACAAAGCATTTAAATAAAATTTGATGCTGAGGATCACCTCAAGGTCAACTTCATTTCTTCATGGTGATAAGGTCTAAACAATTGGTCATACACTCTTAACTGTTTACCATCATGAAAGAACTCATTGTAATCTATTTGAAAAATCCCATAAAAGTTAACAGTGAAAAAGAAGAGTCATTATTTATGTTTTACTTAAATGCTTGCAATCACCTATTCACTGTGAAGATACATTCATGATGATTCAGTTTTCTGTTTCAGAGTTTTGAAACTTATTTTTAAACTGTTGTTTCAACACTCATTGCCCAATCCATTCACATACTTTCCACATTATTATTTAAAGTCCAAAACACACAGTATATTTTGGCAGTGAAGATAGGCTTGTGGCCACCTGTAAATTAGTTCTTAAAGTGAACTCATTTCAACAATGTCAAGTGAGCACTTTGGGAGAGTTATGTTTAAGTACAAGGCAGAATTTGAGCAGTAAAAGTCTATTATAAAACATATAGCACAAAAATAAAAATACGAGTTCACCTGACAAAATCAACGTGCATATGCAGAACATTCTCAGTGCAGCAGAATTTGCACCTACATACATTTTCTTGTAGCTGTCATCTCCCCAGCTGCACAATCTGGGGCACATCCCTCCTGTCTGTTTGTTTCCTTAACCATAAGATGATTCTAACCAGAGAGCGGATGTGGAGATGACGCACCTGACAGGGTAAGTGTGTGTCATCGTGTAATAGTCAGCACTAAATCGTAGGAATTTAGTATTGCATTGTATTTTATAGTGAAGCCCATGATTTTACTACCAGGCACATCTAAGCAATATTTCAAAAAAAAGCATATGACCATTGACTTCCAAAAGAGTTTGTTTGTAAAGTGAATGACAAATAGAAGACCAATGCATAAAATTAGAAATATTAGGGTTTTTTTTCTTTGTTTTTTTTTGTTTGTTTGTTTGTTTGTTTGTTTTTTTGCAGAACAGGGGATTGAACTCAGGCCCTTGTGCTTGCCAGAGAAGTGCTTATTCCACTGAGCCATCTCCTCAGGCCCAGAAATATAAGCATTTTATACAGTTTTTGCAGCTCACTTTCCAAACTGATTAAATGATAGTTCACAAAATCTATCTCCTGTCTACTGCCTTCCTGCACAAGACATTTCCCAGAGAGAGGATGGGTGGTGAATGACAAAACATACGTTCTGAAGAGAGCCATTGAGTATTCTTGTGAGGGAAGAAAAACTAGGACTACAGAAGCTCACACAGGCAAGAGTGAAGGCAATAAACAGGGCCACTGAGAGCAGCAATTCATCAGTGTCATGAACTGGCTAAAAAGAAGAATGTGAGATTTCACTCCAGAGGAGGATGACTAGGAGTGAGGAAAACAGCCAAAAGGGAAGCCTTGTTTCTGTTTAGAGCAAAGATGTATTCACTAAAATCCATGTTCCTCTTCTCATCAGGGCTCTGAGTATAGTGGTGAGTGACAGCCAAAAGACAGGGACGCATTCAGAGTTATCAGGGGACAACGACTAGGCCTTGCTGTTGCAAGAAACAGTCCTTCCTAATGTGGTTTTCAACATACCCTTCCTGATTTACAAGCCACCAATTAGGCAGAAATGCACAAGAAAATGGGGACAATCCATATGCCATTAAAAGTTTACACTTTGCTTTACTTTTCTTTAGAAATAAATCTGTAATTATGAAGCAATGACTTAGAGGTAGATAATTATTTTCATTCCACCGATAAAGGAAATAAGGCTTAAGAAAAGCCAATATCATTCTATTTTGATAGCAATATCATCCAGTAGTACAAAGTACTGTCTAAAATAGGTAGAGAGAGTTGATTTTGACAGCTGGGATGGTGGAAATACCAGGAATACTTTAAGATTTTATGAAACAAGGCAATAGTCAACTGAGATATATCCTAGCCTACACTCAGTATTTAGTAAAATCTGAAACTTAAAAGTAGATTTCTCAGACACAGTCATTACATTGGAAAGACTAGCTTACCTTATTGGATGTGAAACTATAAATCCTAATAAAATGAACTCTAAAAATGTGCCCCTTTTCTTCTATTATTTATCAAATCAGTAATTTTCACATGCTTTCTAATGTCCTTTTCGCATCATGATTTAGCACTTTCTTCTCAAAGATGACGATGAAGAGAGAACACTGGAGAGCAGACAAAGAAATGTGGCTTGATCAAGTTAATGTACTGAGCTATGAAGGGCTCAAGTCAACAACTTCTGTGGATAACCCACTACTGTTGTGGACTGCTGGACTGTGTTGGAGTGTTTTGCTGAATTCATGCATCTACAGTATTTAGATGCCAATGGAATACCCATCTCTGATAGGACTAAAGAGAAAAACGGGGATACGAAGGAAGGACTATTTTGTAGTTGTATATGCAGAATAGTTAGGATAGATGTACAGCTACTTTCACTTAACTCAGTGAGAAGATTTGTACTGATAGTCTTTGGACAGGATATCCTATCTGCTTCTTGTTGTATGGAGAGCCACTAAGAAGATAACAATGTACAATGCATTAATTATTGAAACTGTCTTATTAATCAGCTTTGAAGTTATCTCATTGAGATTTGTTTGTCAATAAAAAAATAAAATTCAATTAAAAAAAAGAAATGTGGCCTTAGAGAGGAATTGACCCAGAAATGTGAAGATCCAGTAGCATGAAGGGGGGTGGGGCAGTGGTGCAAGTCAGTGCCAGAGCCCCAGTTTCATGCCAAGTATCCCTGAGCTGGAAGCTTCTCCACCTTAGCTCTGCTCCCGTCTTAGCCATGTCCTCTGCATGCAGTTTTTCTCTTCTCATCAGAGTTCTGAATGTCATGATGAGTGGCAGCAGAAGCAGAGGGGCGCATTCAAATGTACTGACAGACACTGCATTGAGCCTTGCTGAAAAAAAACCCTTCCCTTCCCTGAGCTTCCTAACTGATCTCACTTCTAGGATTAGGAAGAATGGGAAAATACTTGACAAAGGGTTTGGGAGACTAAAATTTTCTATACTGCAAGAATTTGAATTACAGTACTCCCTTGCTATTTAGCAGTTTGATTTTTGTGGATTCACTGTTTCACAGGTTTTCAAAAAAAATATTAGTCTAAATTATTTATTACAGATATTTTTGTTTTATTGCAGGATTCTGAAGTACTGCACAGTATACGTGTGTTGTTGAGGTTGCATAGTTTTATGAGCTTAGAAAATGGTTATGAACATTAGAAGTGATTTTGAAAGTGTGGGAGGAGCCAGGAGATGGCGCAGTGGAATAAGTGCTTCTCCAGCAAGAGCAAGGGCTTGAATTCAATCCCCAGTTCTGCCAAAAATAAATAAATAAAATAAAAGTGTAGGAAATGTTTATAAGAGTGTGGGAAGGGTTTATAAAGCCTTAAAATATATGTAAATACTACAATAAATGCAACATTAGTACTCACTGATTTTCACTTATCACAGGGGTGTCTGAAATATAACTTCCATAAAGTGAGGGACCACTATACAATCAGAGCATCTTATACAACTCAACATCTGAGACCAAACCTCTTAAACTCGCAATAAATTCCAAACTACTGATCATCCCAAGTAGTACTTTGTGAATAAACTTCTTAAATAATAAAATCATAAACTATCTACATTAGATAAGATGCCCGTGGCCATGGAATTAGAATCTCTTATTACTCAGTTGACAATCCCAGCACACTGGAAATCTTCCAGACCTTCCACGAATACTGAAAAATTTGTGTAGGTGTTATATTGCATGAACCTTGAGGATTACTCATTAGAAATAAAACTACTATCTCGGTTACTCTTTACTCATTGCTGAGACAAATACCCAACACCCAGAGTTAAGGCAGGAGAGGTTTCTTTAGCTCACAGTTAGTGGAGGTTCCAGTACATACTCAGCTGGCTCCAAGGCAGAGCGGCACATGGCAGAGGGCAACCGTTCATGGAGGTAACTCCGAAAGCTACCCCGCAACTGCATGAGGATTTGGGGAAACAACTTGACACAAGCCATAACAACTACCATATAAATGTGGGATGTGTCATGGACGCACACTGTCTTTTTTATATTAATAATTTACTAGCAGGTAATTACTCCATTTTTTCTAGAAACATTTGTTAGAATTTTATAACTCTAGCAATAAAAGAGAAATAAGTGACATTGTAGAAACATTTTTTTTTGTTTGTTTGATTATGGTGAGAGAATGAGGCATCGATGTTTAGTCAGCTTGGGGTAAAGCTGTTACATATTTTTATTAAAACTATTTGTTACATTTGGGAAGTAGAGCACTGCCAGAATAGATGACGCAATAGAAGTTTGAGTATGAAAGATCTTTTGTGTGCATGCGTTGGAAAGATAAAGTGGCACAATGGAAATCAGAGAAAGAATACACTGAAGTGTGGAACAGCTGATGTCTCAGCCCGCTGAAAGGCAGGAAATGCAAGTAGCTGCTCAGGGTGTCTGGTGTGAGAGTCTCTGGGTGAAAAGCACGCAGAAATCACTGTATTTTGCTTTAATTATTAGCAAGAAAAATATAAAGCACAGTCTTATTGTTACAGTCTTGCACGGCACAACCACATTTCTAAAAATATTGCTGCTGCAACTTCACACATGAAGACATGGAATCATAAAAGGTTGGAAGCATTTCTGAAAGTCATGCATCAAAATTCTGTGCTGAAAATTAGAGATAAAGAAAATATTGTCTAACAAAGTCAGTAATTTATTTTTGTGGAGGGCAAGGTTGAAATCTGTTAAAGGACAACTATAGTAACATTTATCATTTCATGGTTCTGTTTCAGGGCTTTAAATACATTTTGATTATCCCTGAAACACCCTGCTTGGAAGATGCCTGTTTATTGTATGATTTTATAAGGTAATGTTGCAAAGGAACAAAAAATAAGCCTCAAAATTTTAAGTGACTCCTTCAGATTTCAGGAGAGGCAGGTGGTACACAGGATTTGACACTAAAGATCATATGGTTTCAAATATCTTTAGGGGATCCTGGTTTTATTTCTAGACCAGATAAAATATAGGGAAACAACAGAAAGAAAAATCCTTTCATAAGTTACACACATGACCTGCCCTTAGAGTTTTTGATATCTGGGCTTCCCTACACATATGTGCATGCACCACACACTCACACACACACACACACACACACACACACACACACACACACACACAAAGGTAGAACTACCATACCTTACCTACCACTACTCACAGCTCCTTTGATCCAGAAAGCCCCATTCCATCCAGTCCTCTAAGCTTTTATCTTTCTTGCCCCATAACAATGTCCTTGGAGCCAGAAACTTCACAAAACAACAACAAGGGTCAGAACTAAGTACAGAAGGCCCAGAAGAAGGTTCTATGAAATATGATTAAAACATAAAGATAATGCCATGGACACATGACATCCAACAGAAAAGCAGGGACATGCAAGGTCAGATCTCAGTGATGATGTATGATGAGTTTCACTCAGGGTTCCTTCAAACCATTTGAACAACAGGTAACATGCAGCGAGTACGAGAGTTGTTCCAACCATTTTGACTAACAGAAGCTGTAGCATTTGCCTGTCTCAGTGGAACTTCAGACTCCACCCTTTTAGGAAATGTCAACACAGGAAGTGAAACTTGAGTGCATGGCTGTGATCTTAAGGCCAAGTATCAGAGCTCTCAATGGAAATCACCCGGATGTCCTCATGAGATTAAAGTGTGTCCATAAAAATCCAACATCAAGGTGATATTGATTGCTTTTTTTTTTTTAAAAATCTAGTGGAGGTGTGTCATCTGAATTTATCCTCAGGAGCATGAAAGTGCATACTGGGTATCAACAAAATACTACAGTAGAGACAATATGCATTAAAAAACACCTAAGAAACGAGCAGCTTCCCACCCACTGTCGGTACAATGTTGCATGTCATACTTTACGCTGATGGTAAACTTTCTGTTAAATAAAAGTGCTGCAGTGAATTCTCAGCCACCTTAGCCATTGCATCTGGCTGTGTGAGTTCTGTTTTTTTTTTTTTCCAAAGTTAAAATGAACACAGAAGCTAAATGTGTTCAACTAATTCAGCATATCGAGATGGCCATGATAGAACAACTAAAGACACTCACAATAGGGACTTCCAGAACTATTCAGAAGGTGGTAAGAACAATGAGACAAGTTTTTCAAAATGAGGGCGTTAATGATTATGTGTCTCTTACTACATTAATTTTTAAAAATTTGAATGTTTATTATATTTCTACTTAACGCTTTATATGCCTGAAAAAGCCAGGTAAGTGCTGAACATGTTAAATAAGCTTTTTTTTTTTTTTTTTTTTTTGTATTTAGGGCAGGATCTGCGGAGTCTACAGGGTCTCACTGTGTAGCTTGTACTCCTTGTGATTCTCCTGTTTACAGCCTCCCAAATGCTGGGATTACAGGTGCCTGCCAGCAAGCCCAGTCTCAATTGCCATCTCAGGGTGCCCCAGGGGCAGGGCCGACATGGGTTATATAAGCTTTGCCATACAAATTTATTTTGTTGCCTTATGTTTTAGAAGTGAGTAAGCCTTCAGTAGAAAGTGATATAGTATTATCTTACATAAAATCCACATTTAATTAATCACACAATGCATTCATGTTCTTACTGTTATTAACATCTTTACATGAATCTCTATATACAGTTGGCTATGTTCTTTTCTTAACTTGATAGAATGTTTTCTTTTTTACCATTGTTCAAGTGGAATGTTCACTTGCCTTTTCATTGCAACTCCTTTTAGCTCTTCATATCAACATCCCCAAGTTGCTAATAATGTTGACAAAGGAGTTAGATATATGCCAATATTTCAAGTGATGACCAGAGACACCGTCTTTGATTCTGTTTTGTACTTTTATTAATAGAGAGTCCTCCCACTCTCAAATTTAGACTCTGAGGTCCATCTCACTCTGCTTACCACAGTCTTTAGTGGATATGGGTAATGCTTTTCCACTCCAATTTAAGTGCTATTAGCTGCATACCTTGAGCCTAATGGTGGAGTGCGTGAATGATTCTTCAATGACTGTGTGTCTCACTTTCTTCCATCCAGCACATAGAAGTTAAAGAAGGACATGAGTAGAGTCCATGTTCAGCTGGCTCCAAGGCAGAACCAAACAGCAGAGCAGCAGAGCAGAGGAAAGTGGCTGATGTCATGGCAACCAGGAAGCAGGAAGAGAAGTGAGCAACCGGGGAGAGGAGAGACCTTTCTGGGTCATATTCTCAGACACCTGCCTCCATAGACCAGGCCCCACTCCCAACAGCATGGATGTATCTGGCAATAAACCCACAAAGGTAACTGGTGGTGGCCACAATCCTGTTACCCCCCAACAAAGCACTACTCTGAGTGCACAACATCTTTGGGGGCATTTTAGATCTAAATTATACTACCCCACATATGACACAGTCTGCAAGCTCGTCCTCCACAAAGAGCTCATGTGCGTGCATTAATTTTTCATCTTCCTTCTCTCATCGAAGAAAAAGTTTGCTTTTCACTTGTTACTTGTTTTGCGTCTTTTTCTTTCTTAATTAAAGCAGAAAATTATTACCTCATGGACATTGAGACTACAGTATAAGAGTAAAAACTATCTTTCAAAATCTCAAAGCAAGAAGGAGAGAATGGTGTGAGATCAAGAACGACTTTTTCAACTTCTAGATTTTGTTCGTACAGACATTGCTAATCTGCAAATGCAGGCTGGAGAAGTTGGCAAGAGCATTTTTCCTGGCCCCTCTTCCTCTGGAAAGCTTCTAGGAATCCAGCACTAGGAAAAGAGGCAGAAGGACATGAGACAGAGGTAGCCACTTCCTTACAGTGCCTGTAAATCCATCCCTCAGAGCAACCTTTTCTGAACAGGCTAAGAAATCATTTTCCCTTCCTTGAAGAAACTCAAGCAAAATAATTTTCCATGAGACAACTCATGGAGAGAATAAGATGTGAATGATGATGGATTTACACTGAAGAAGCAAGTTAAAGCAATGAAGTGGTTAGAACAAGGGAAGGAAGGAAAGGTACAAAATATTGCAGCCCTCAGTTGAAAGGAGATCTGGGGAACCAATGAATTACAACTGAGAGGGCTGAAGTCTATTTGTAACCCCGAGGACTTACCTTGAGGACTTTGCTTGCCATATACAGATGCCTGCTGCATAGTTTTTGCAAAAGGGTAATGATGAAATCAGAAGCATATTTTCGGAATTGGTAGAAAAATGTTAAGAAAAATGCAGGAACATCTGGTCACTTTCATGTAAGAAGTAACAAACAAAAATGTAAAACTGTGAGTACAAGTAAACACAAATGTTTATTAGGGTCAGCTGATAAGAAAAACTCTTCAACTTCCTTGGAAGACAGATCAGCTTGGGAGCATAGTTTTAGGGGAGCAAGGGAAGAGAAGAGAGAAAGTCTTGGAGGGGAGATGGATATGGGAGACCTGGGTAAGACGCCATGCCTGAGTAGACCAGGGCTCTAGCAGGTCCCCAAGCAGTTAGTAGATGGAGACTGCAGAGCTGCAGAAGCCTGTGTGCATGAAGTGCCAGCCCAGAGGGCCAGGCTCAAGCCCTGGAGAACGTAGGGTATAAACCTCAAATTGCAGGTTTTCCTTAAGGTATAATTTTAAAAATACATTTTCCTTGCTTTTTTTCTACCTATTTTTATTTTTCATAGACAACTTTGATTTCTGCCTCCTGTAAGTTGAAGAACTGAATATGAAACTGTCAAAATCTCAGTTTTGGGGAAGGATGGGTGAGGTGAGAGGAAGGTTGAGTAATAATGACTTGGCTGGCACTTTTGTTTATGTAGCACGCTGATGACTTGAATTTCAGGGTTGGATTGAGGATAATTAGAAAAGCAATGGAACTGGTTGACACTAAGACAGTAATGGAGTAACCCTTGCTAGTGTAGCTAGACACTTACACAAATACCAGAAACTCTCTGAATTGGCGCTAGATGAAAATCCATTTTTCAGATTGGATGCTTTTGATTTTACTAGAGAGGTAAATACATTTAGCATAAAAAGGTGTAAAGAAGGTCCTGTGATAAGTTAAAAAGTGGCTCCCATATATTGTTTTTCTCTACTGCTTAAAATTATGAGGCTTTGTTTGGATTGATGTAAATATAAATAGAGTTGGGACAATGCATGTGTAACAAAAGCTACAAACACTGGCACAGCCATGAGCCTTCTCTTAATTACATAATTTCTGAGCTCTACTACCATTCTCATTTCATAAGTGGGAAATTAAAGCTAGAGTTTGCTCAAGTGAATTTTTGAAAATAATACGGTAATAATGAAAGTGCTGATGAGAAATGTTTATTTCTTAACTCCCATTTTGTGCTTTTTTAATCAGATAATGGAAGACAATGAAACACCATTCTCCTCTTGAATTCCCAATACTCCTTTTATGAAAGTGCCTGACAGACATGAGGAACAATTGTTATGCATGTATGTCCTGTCCCACTGGGATATTAAGATTATTTCCTTAAACTTTCTCCCAAATTCTAGTCTCATTATAGGAGACTGCAGTGTCTTAGACCATGGATTTCATGACTGTCACCCTTGCAAACAACATATTTGCAGCAATGTCTCTGCTTTTCAAACTCCACTGCCCTGAACTTTAACCCCACTGGTAAAAAGAATCACTTCACTGCCAAGAGGCCTAGTGAGAGCCCTCTTGCTGTATCAGCCCTTTAAATCTACCTGGAGCCCCTCACACTCTACCTTAGACAGATCAGTAGACACCAGTAAGGATGACTTCCAGTGGATTTCATTTTTCATTCAGGTCAAGAGTTTAAACATATAATTGGAAACAATTAGACTGAAACAAACTGAAAAAGTTTCATTTTCTACATCCAATATTTGTATTTACTAAGGGACCTTGAAATTCTAGTCAGATGAGATATTTGAATGAGACATGTGGGAGTATGGGAGATGAGTAACAGTGCATCTGAAGAGGAGACACTTGATCTGCAATCCACACCTCAGCATCAGAGCCTCCTTCTTACAGCCTAAGGAGCGAGCAGTCCTGTGATAACATGTACAAGTGGGTGTTTCCAGGCAGACCATCCTGACTTCATATTGAATTTCCAAATAGGCTTATTAAGAAGAGTTGCCAAGGGCCTGTACATAACGAGCTTCTGGTTGACCTCTTCTTCTTCAAACTCAAAACTGATGAACGCAATCCTTTGCAGAGCACGAAGAATTAATGAGCACTAATGGGGCATTAATGAAAAGCCAAAGTAAAAATAAATAAATAAATAAATAAATAAAAAAACCCAAGCTCAGGAAATTTACATTTTTATGCTGTGACCCTCTGAAGCAAAGTATTCCAAAATCATAAAGCATTTGCTACTAATAAAAAACTTTATAACAGCGGGGGAAACATTTGTGATCAAGACAAATTTTCATACTGTTCCTCATCAGCACAGCTCAGGAGAACATTTTATGTCTTCTTACTCCAGATGGTGCCATTTGATTAGAGCTTGGCTCCTTGGTATGTTCAATGAATTAAAGTCCTTCCCATTTGTTAATGGCAGGTTTGGGTAGCAAAATGGCTCTGGAACAGATGTCAGTAAATTTATCAAATGGGTTGAGTCGTCATCTTTACTGTGCTCTAAAGAACTTGTTTCATTTCTACCTGTATATGCCCTTGCAGGACCTAAATGTCACCTTTGCCTTTACTGTTTTTAAAAAGAAGCTGGAAGAGGAGGCAGCAAGGTTCTTAGTGAGAGTTTTCTCTTTGGAAAGGAATAATTGGTAGGCAAGGCTTTTCAGCAGATATTCCTAATGCAGAAGTACCAAGATGATATATTGTTATGAGACTCTCCCTTTAATTCTCACCATAGGCCACCTAATCAACTCACATTCATGTTTGCTATAAACTCCCAGCTCAAGTAAACTTTTATCTCCTATCTTTGTTCCTGTTTTGTCAGCATATATCTGCAACTAAGACAGCAGCCTATTATAACCAGAGATTAAGGGAAAGAGAAATGGTGAGAAGTCACTGATTAACACACACTAAAAAAGCCCAGCCATGCAGTACTTTTAATTCAAAGATCTATGGATCTTTGAATTAAAAATTGAAAAGGGGGAGTTTTGTGTGTTGGGGGGAAAGATTTTCTAATCTTTGGCAATTTCACAACTGTGGATATAGCTAGAGTCTACAAGAGAAAAAGCCAAGAAAGGGTTACAGTAGAAAGCTTTTATTAGAATAAAATAAAATAAATTACAAATATAAAGCCCCAGGTGAAATATTTAAAAATTATTTAAGTGGGGTGTCTTGGAAATAATTTTATACTATACAGTGTTATGAGTTCTAGAGACAAAAATCTCAATGTTTAAAATGATTTGGTGGAAGATTAAGCCTCATGTTCATGACTCATATGGAAATAGATGCAGAGCTTATAAAAAAATAATGAAATAAGGATCACAAAAGAGATATAAAAGTTGTTGGCAAGATATAGCTATGAACCTGCTATTCTTCCTATCTCCTCTGTACCCCGACAATGGACAAGAGCTCTTGAAGGGACCCATCTTAGCAAGCAAACAAAATAAGCTCCATTTGACTTAAGAAAAATGTTACAAATATTAAGCACACTTTTCGAAGCAATAGTATCTTCTAGTATAGAGATTTTAATACACTGGAACTTCAGCCAGTCCAGGAGGGGACTACCACTCTGTGTGCACACGCCGGCCTCAGACTCAGAGGCTAAACCTGTTGGTCTTAGCTCGGGGTGCTGAAGTTTGCAGGAGCATTGCTACAGAGTGCAATGGTAAGCACTACATACTGAACCTGAACAGGATGCGGGGCACTTTACATACCTAACATGTAACTTGTTTCTAGATTTGCTAAGTTTTCAATAATCATTAATGTTTTGCAAATGTGAAAATGGAAATTCATGGGAGGTAAGGGCTTCCTCAAGAATGTCAAGTGTTGGGGCTGGAGAGATGGCTCAGGAGAATAATCACTTTCTTGGCAAGTGCAAGGGCCTGAGTTCAATCCCTGGTTCCTCAAAAAAAAAAAAAAAAAAAAAAAAAAAAAAGAATGGCAAGTGTTGAGAAGGCCACAGCAATCCACCTAACTGTGAACCCCTTTCATTCCAATGTACTGCCCGCCAAATAATTCTTCAACCTACACATTTAATCGCTTTAAAGAATCTGATCATCTCGATTCTTTCCATTTAAAATGAGAGCGCTCTCATTATTCACTCGTGATTTGCAAGCAATCGCCTGCTCCGACATGTGTTTGTTTAGCCCCTAAGTGTTTTGCTGCTTCCGGTATATCAGTTTGCTGGAAATTAGTTCCTCAAAGGTCATTTCTTAACTTAAAGCTTCCTGATTACAACAGCAGTAAGCAGGAGTAGATAGATGACTGTCTTCATGAAGAATTTTTAAATGAAGAGTACATATAAGTATTATCTTAAATGACTTCAAACTTTAGAGTTCATATTACAAGGTTTTGTAGTTTAGTAAGAGCTGCACAGAAATTAACAGACACATATGGAGACCAAGAAGCTAATACCGTTAATTTTCATTTAAACATTTTCCAAGAAGGATCCCTACTTAAAGAACTGCATTTACAAAACAGCTGTTGTGAAGTGGCTTAATCCAATTACTAAACACTTCTTAGGCAAAATGCTCATGTAGAAGCTTCTGGCTCAGGATGGCATCTTCCAAATGTCTTCTGGCTTTCCATATATCTTAGTTTCATGGAGCAAAGACAATGACTTTAGTGAGGAGAGTGGGGCCATGGAGATCCAGCCAGTAAGATGTTATTGCAGCTTATTGCGGCTCGGGCCTTCTCCACCCTCCTGACTTCAGTGATATGCGCATGGGCACCGTGAATGATGCACTAATGAAACAACCTCCGCACCCAGCCTTAAGGCAAGGCAACCTCCTGGAGATGGGCCTCCTTTCCCAATGGTAACACTTGTTTGAGTGAACTGCTGTCACCTATGTAAGGATGCGATCTAGTCTAAAGAGAACAATCAGTATAGGGAAATGGAATAACTCTAAGGACTCTCTCAGGATACTCTGATTTAATTTATAGAATCTTATAAGATGCCATCTCTCTGTACACTGTAAGAATATTTACATTTTGACTTGGAAAGGAAATTTCTGTAACAATAAATTATCTATCATATAAGGAAGAGGTCTTGCACCATATGAAAACTATATGGAGAATCTTTAAGTTTCATTTTCCTATAACGTACTTTAGTTAGACAACATCCAATATATAGTTATTAATATTTTTCATTTCAATAGAATTTTCTAGTAACACCAAATGAAATAATATATGTGGGGCAGAAATTCTCCTACTGGGGCCCGGGAGATAGTGTAACAGCACAAGCACCTGCCTCACAAGCACAAGATCCGGAGTTCAATCCCCAGTACCACTAAACAAACAAATAAATAAAAGTGTAGAAATTGTCCTGCTAACCAATAAGGCATCACAAATTGGAAGATGCAACTAGAGAGTGGAATATAGTTTTGACAAGTTTATCACATAATTACATTATTTTAATGCACTTAAAATCAGTATAGGGCTGGAATCATAGCTTGGTGGTCTAAATGCCTGCCTGGCAAATGCAAAGACCTGGGTTCAATCCCTTGCCCCACATGCTATGCTGGCCCCAGAATCCCTGGTGCACCAAGCCAGCCACTGACACTAGGAATGGTGGCACCTGCCTATAATCCCAGTGCTGGGGAGGCTAAAATAGGAGGATCATTATCAGTCGAAAAAGTATAGCAAGATCCTGTACAAATAAATAAATAGATAAATAAATATCAGCAAAGAAATATTGAATTCAATGTCTTTACATAAAAATGAAAATATACCCAACTACATATTGTTTAAAATGACTTGTAGCTATTTACTGCTCTGGTCTTCAAGCTGTGTGTGTCCTTCTGGAGTTCTTTAAACATCTAATAAGGAAAATTGATATTTAATTTGAATGATTCCTTTGTTTTTTTTTATTTTTGTGTATTTAGTATAGGGTCTACAGGGTCTCATTATGTAGATCAGATTCATACTGATCCTCCTGCTTTCAGCCTCCCGAGCACTGGGATCACAGGCACGCACCACCATGCCCAGTCTCATTCAGCATCTCTGCTTGCCCCAGGGGGGCACGGCAGGTCAGGGATTGAGCCCCAATCCCTACATCTGCCTAAGCAGGAGCTTTAATCTGCTGAGCTATTTGGCAGGCCCTTAAATGATTACTTAAAATGAATTGTCATTGTCTCCGATAGACAGTTTTTAACTGACATCATTAAGTGAACTTTACATATTCATCTTGTAAGTATCTAGAAAAAAGACTTTCTATATACTAATAGTCTTAAACATTGTATAAGGCAAATATTAATATTCTTTTAATTTCTAACATTGAAAGAAATTAAGAGAACTATATAGGATTATAAGCTTGTTTGAATGTAGCTGGTTTAAGTTACTATGCATCAATTATCCCATCTCTTTGATGTCTCTTTCAGAAATAAATAAGATTTATAATCTCATAGTTGGATTTTATTATTCAGAACACTGTCTGTTTCAGCTCTTTCTCTTCCTCCTTTTGCCTCCTCTGCCTTTTCCACTCCCACTCCTTTCTCTGTCTCCTCTTCCTTTTTTCTACCGAGCGAGGTCTTGCTGTGGTTTTCAGCACAAGTATTCATCATGTTGGTCTTGGTTCATGCAGGGCAGGACCTGAACTGGTTTCTGCTAAGCAGTTCGACACCTCTAGGAGAAGTGGGGACCAGATCACTCATCAGCAGTTTCTGACTCTCACACTGGATTCATGCCAAAATAACATGCGTAGCTTTTCTCTTTTTAAACATTTCAATCTTGAGAGAATCTGAAATGTGTGGAAGAGTCATAATGATAGTTAATACTGTAGAGTCCTATATACACTTCATTGAGATCCTCTGAGTTAAGACCTCACATGGCCTTCCAGTTAATTATCAAGTTAAAGGTTTAATCCTGATGCAGTATTACAAATTACACTGCAAAAATTGTTCATTTTCACCAACTTTTTCTTCTTTATAGTCCAGGGTTCAACCCAAGATTCCATCCTATGCTTACTATTTATATCTCTTTAGTATTCTGCAGCCTACAGAACTTCCTCTCTTTCCTGACTTTGGCATCTACAGCTTTCTAACTTTCTTTTCTCCTTATTTATATGTTTTTAGTACTTATTTTGTTGTACTTCTTTGTTGTTTGCCATCATTATGCACTTTATTGCTATTGTTTTGCAAAGTGTTTTAGGATAATATAAGCTTAGTTTCATAATGTGTTCTTTTTGAGCCTAATACTCTTAAAACATCTATGAATTTTAGAACCAAATCTCACCATGAGTCAACATTGAACCTAACTACTGAATTTGATTTGATTCTCGCCCAACTTGGTTTGTGACCAGGGTTGTGGAAAGCATCATGAACTGAGGTCCCACTACGATAGTAGAAACACTCATCTGTTTTTTGTTTCTTATGTAGACTAATGATTGAGAATTATTTTTTGCTCATGATGAGGATATAAAAAAAATTGAACAGGAAGCGACTTTTTGTTTCCTAATTCATTTTCAGGAATCTTTCTCAATTTGCATTTTTATTAACTTTACCAAATTTATTTTGAAATAATTTAGTTCTGGAGTACAGATTTCAAATATGCAAGGACTGATTTGTCCCAGTGCCTGCCTGGCAAGGGCCAGGTTGTGAGTTCAATTCCTGATTATCACAGATTTTATTATTACAATTTTAAAAGACTATTGTGTTAAAAAAAAAAAAGCACCTTGCCATGACCCCCCTCAAAATTGTTCCACTTTGCTTTAAATGCACTGTCCCTTCATTTTTATACATTTATGCTTTTCTGCTGGATGGTTAAGACCTAGGTAGATCCAAACTTACATACCAACACATGTACTTTATATTTCCTATGTGGTCATTGAAGTCTTCTCAGGGTTTATCTTGTAGTCCTGTACTTTATTCTGTAGTTCCTTTGTCTGTGTCATCCATGTGGATGAGTCACGGCCAATGCTTGACCAGATTGCTCTCTGTGAGAGCCTGAGAGAAAGTTTTCTCTTCATGTGACTCTCCCCAGGCACAC